>DF358133.1:31865-42841 GCA_000787875.1 Solanum virginianum | reverse complement strand
TTTTTAGTCATTTCGGAATTGACAGTATGTTTAGATAAACTTGTAAATTGGAATTTAAAAGTTGGCCTATAAGTTGGGGATGTCAACTGACTTAGTAGGGACATGACTGAACCATTATTGGGTGTTGTAGATTATTTAAAGACACAGGCAGACCCGTCATAGGTAGTGTGTTAGCTTAGACGATGTAACGACTCCAAAAAGTGCCCAAAAATGTGCCTCGAAAGTGCCCAGAATCGTAATTTCCGTATATCTCAAAATCCATGCGCAATATGAAAACTTCAACTTCATAATCTTGTTCAGAGGGTCAAATTGAGTGGAAAAGGGATCTAACCCTAATTTAAGAGCAAACGATTAGCAATTTTGATTTTCCAAAAATGAAATTCCAATGAGGTTTGCGCGCCCCTGATGCGATGCGGCTAAGGCGCACAAATGAAGAAATCTTGTTTTCATGACAGGTCCGTGATGTGGACCTATGCATTTTCTGCCCAGTTAATTTTTGTGAGGTCCAAGACTTTTGGGTCTTGGGCCTAAGTGTCCCCAAAACGTGAAATTACCTATACTTAGCCATTTTTCACCCTTATATCATTCTAAACATTTTCCAATACTCATTCAAACACTTAGCCAATATTTTGTCTCCTAAATTCAAGTCTCAAAACCTTCTCCGAATCTAAGGATTTTCTCTTAAGCTTTGACCCTCCATCTTCAATCGTCATCAAGTTCATCTCCAAAGCTAAGGTATATGGGTTTCTTTCATGGTTTCCTTCCACACATGATATCCAAGCATAATTTTTCCCTAAATTCCATGATTTAAATTTGATTAACAAATGGGTCTTATTTACTATAAAAATCACTGCACACTATATTGGGGATTATAAAATTGTGACTATTTTACTATGTTTTGGGCTATGAATCTAAGATCTAATATGAGATTTGATAAAGGGTTTTGACGTATATTTCTTGAGGGTGTTAATAAGTATCTATTGATGGTTTTACATTGACATTTCTAGCATGATAAGACTCTTGAATTTCATGGTTTAACACTAGCACTACACACCCTCAAAGTGTTTGATAAAATAGTCACAATGTCTTATGAGTTGAATGACTACATGATGATGAAATGATGATGAAATGAATATATGTATATTGTATTCTCTATATAGTGCTGGAATGTGACCATGCCCTATTCAGGGGTTGCGCACCCGGTAACCGTGTCAAGGGGTTTGTACCTTGATAACCATGTTGAGGAGTTTGTACCTTGATAACCATGTCAGAGGGTTTGTACTTTAATCACCACAGGTAGTAGGGTGTGACGATCCACCAACCATGTCGGGGGGTTTGTACCTTGGCAACCATGTCAGGGGGTTTGTACTTGTAACGACCCCAAAAAGTGCTCAAAAATTTGCCTCGAAAGTGTCGGGAATCATCATTTCCTTATATCTCAAAATCCGCATGCGATATCAAAAATATGACTTCATATTCTTGTTCAAGGGGTCAAATTGAGTGGAAAATGGGTCTAACCCCGATTTAAGAGCAATCGATTAGCAATTTTGATTTTTTAAGAATGCAATTTCCAGTGAGGTTTGTGCACCCTCGGTGCAATGCGGCTGGGGCAGCGGATGATCAAATTGATTTTCACGACAAGTCCGCGATGCCAACCTATGTATTTCTACCTAGTTAATTTTTGTACGGTCCAAGGCTTTTGGGTCTTGGGCCTAAGTGTTCCCAAATGTGAAAATACCTATATTTAGCCATTTTTCAGCCTTATATCACTCAAAACATTCCCTAGTTCTCATTCAAACACTTAGCCAATATTGCATCTCCTCAAAATAAAGGATTTTGATGTATATTGCTTGAGGGTGTTACCAAGTATCTATTGATTGTTTAACATTGAATTTTCTATTATGAGCACAATCAGTTTTATAATTGGATAACATTGTTGAGGGGTTGGTACCTCGATCGCCTAGCTCGGGGGGTGATAAGTCCGAGTAACCTTGTTGGGTGTTGGTACCCATCAACCTTGTTTGGGGTTTGTACCCACTAACCTTGTTAGGGGATTTATACTCCATCAACCTTATTGAGGGGTTTGTACTCCATCAACCTCATCAAGGGGTTAGTACCTCATGCGCCTATCCAAACGGGTGGTAGGCCTTGCCTTGTACTAAGAATTGTCACTCCTTACACTTATTTTATGATCCATATAAGCATGATTTACTATGAGCATCTTTCATGCGTGCTATACTGCTAGATGTACTCACTAACTATGCTTATGTATTTCGATTATGTTGCTACCACTTGTTGTATTGCATCCTACATACTTAGTACATTCAAACGTACAAACTCATACTCTATGCCTACATGATGTCACCATGTAGGAATCGGTGTACCGATTGATCATCCTCCTCCTCCACGTGGTTAGTACGATTATCTCTCAAGCTTGTTAATAAGTCCTCCATCCCAAGGATGTTGCTTATGGTCTCTTGGTATGTATTAATACTACCTTTTCTTTATTTGTGTATTGGCTATGAGGGTAAGCCCGATTATTTGTTGCGGCCCCTATCTATGTAGTAGAGGTGTTGTTGGACATGTTATGTATCTATGCTATGAGCCTTGAATCTCTTCTTTCTTGAAGTTATGATATGAAAGTTTACCCTTTGTCCCAATTCTCTTGTTTATGCTTATCTCTCATTGTCATATTAATTGCTTTCACGACCAAGGATGTGTAATGATATTCAATAAGGCTTGTTTGGGGTTCCTTTTGGTTCCCCGTTTGTCGGTCATGTCTAGGCCCTTGGTTTGGGTTGTTACAAAGATGGTATTAGAGCACTAGGTTGTTAGATCCTCAGAGTCCAACACACTGCGTTGATTAGAGTCTTATTCATGGTTGTGTTGTGCACCACTTCTATGAATAGGAGGCTATGAGGCGTTTTAGGAAATGTTTCCCTTCTTCATGTTCTAAGTTATGCTATAGAGTTGAAGTAAGCTTTGTGTTGTGCACCATAACTATGAGCTAAGAGGCTATGAGACGTTTTAGGAAATTTTTCCCTTCTTCATGTTCTAAGTTATGCTATAGAGTTGAAGTAAGGTTTTTCTCTCCTAACAATTGTTCTTTGCTATGCTAGATCATGCCTAACACAAGAGGAAGAGGTGCCCACACACCCGAGAAGCAATTGGCCAATAGAGAGCTTAGGGATGCTCTCACCTTGCTTGCACAATTTGTGGCTAATCAAGCCAATCCAAGGGCCCAATCCCCTCATGTTTCTACACTGGCTTCTCGGGTGAGAGATTTCATGAGAAGAAATCCCCCAGAATTCCATGGTTTAAGGGTGAGTGAGGACCCTCAAGAGTTCATTAGAGAGGTCTACAAGATTTTGTCTATCATGGGTGTAAGGTCGAAGGATAAGGTAGAGTTAGCAGCTTACCAACTCAAAGGGGTAGCACAAATATGGTACAAGCAATGGAAGGAGGAAAAGTGAGTTAACTATATGGTGCTTTGGGAGGATTTCAAGGTGGCCTTCCATAATTAGTTCTTTCCTTGAAGTTAAGGAAGCTAAGTTGGCGAAATTTATGAATTTTGAGACAAGGGTCTATGAGTGTGAGGGAGTATGCCCTCAAATTCACCCAACTTTCAAAGTTTGCTCCTCACTTGGTTGCTGACCCAGGGTCAAGAATGAACAAGTTTGTGATGGGTGTGTCCGACTTAGTGAGTAAAGAATGTCGGTCTGCTATGTTGATTGGTGATATGAACTTGTTCCCTTTGATGACCTATGCCGAACAAATGGAAGAAGAGAAATTGAGGAAGAAGAGGGGTCATGAGGTTAAGAGGGCTCCTTTTGAGGGTAAGTTCCAAAAGAGTGGTCGATTCCATCAAGGCCAAAGGTCTTCTCATGCATTACAAAAGAGGGTTGCCAATGACTTTCTGATGGCCCAAGGTGTTAAGGATATGGCTCCTATTGATGTGTGTTGAAGTATGGTAAGGGGTCATGGTGGCCCATGCTTCAGAAATACTAGTAATTGTTATGGTTGTGGAGAGATGGGGAATAAGGCAATAGATTGCCCTCAAAATCGCAACAAGGGTAAGGAGGTTCATCCTTGGTGTTAATGTGGTTTCTTTGGGGAAAGGTGGCCAATAAGATAGTGCCCCAAGGCACAATCAGTTTTATAATTTGCATGGGAGGCAAGGGGTTGATGAGGTCCCCGATGTTGTTACTAATAAGTTGAAAATCTTTGACTTTGATGTGCATGCATTGATTGATCCGGGTGCCACTCTTTCTTTTCTTACCCCCCTTTGTTGCCAAAAAGTTTCATGTTGAGCGTGAATTATTGCATGAGTCATATAAGGTGTCTACTCCTATTGATGCATCTATTGTTTCTAAGGAAGTCTATAGCAATTTTCCAATTTTCATCTTGCATAAAATATTGCCTTGTGATCTTGTTGAGTTAGACATGGTTGATTTTGATGTTATTCTTGGAAGGGATTAGTTGCATGCATACAATGCTTCTATTGGTTGTAGAACCCGTAAGGCCAAATTCTAATTCCTAAATAAACTCATCCTTGAGTGGGAAAATCATGATGTGGTGGGCAAGGGTAGGTTCATATCTTGTATTAAAGCTCGTAAATTGATCTCTAAGGGGTGTCTGTATCGTCTTGTGAGCGTTAAGAATGTGGAGTCCAAGGTCTGACCTATAAAGTTGGTTCCGGTTGTAAATGATTTTCTTGATGTCTTTCCAAATGACTTTCCTGGTGTTCCTCCCAAAAGGGAAATAGATTTTAGTATAGACCTCCTCCCAGATACTCAACCCATTTCTATTCCCCCTTATCGTATGGCCCCAGCGGAGTTAAAGTGGTTGAAGGAACAACTGAGGAACTTGTTGGAGAAGGGTTTTATTAGGCTTAGCCAATCCCCTTGATATGCACCAGTGTTGTTTGTGAAGAAGAAGGATGGCTCTCTAAGAATGTGTATTGACTACTGGTAACTTAATGGGGTCACCATCAAGAATAGGTATCCTCTTCCAAGAATTGATGATTTGTTTGACTAATTGCAAGGGGTGAGCAATTTCTCTAAGATTGATCTTCGGCCCAGGTATCATCAAGTGAAGGTGAGGGAGTGTGATATTCCCAATACGGCCTTCCAGACTAGATATGGGCATTATGAATTTGTTGTGATTTCTTTTGGGTTAACCAATGCACCGGCCATCTTCATGGACCTTATGAATAGGGTCTTTAAACCCTATCTTGATTTATTTGTTATGGTATTCATTGATGATATTTTTATCTATTCTCGTGGTGAGGAGGAGCATAGGGCTCATTTGAGGGTTGTGTTACAAATATTGAGGGAGGAGAACCTATATACTAAATATGAAAAATGTGAGTTTTTGTTGAGGGAGGTTTCCTTCCTAGGTCATGTGGTGTCGGGGGATGGCATTAAGGTGGATCCTAAGAAAGCCTATGTTATTAGAAATTGGCCAAGACTGTTGACCCCATCAAACATTTGGAGTTTCTTAGGCTTAGCGAGTTACTATCAGAGATTTGTGAATGGGTTCACTTATATTGCTTCCCCTATGACCAAATTGACTCAAATGAAGGCCAAGTTTGTGTGGACCAATGAATGTGAAAGGAGCTTCCAAACATTGAAGGATAAGCTTGCGTTCGCTCCTAATTTGCACTACCAGATAGGCTAGAGGGTTTTATTGTGTATTGTGATACTTCTAGAGTTGGGTTGGGTTGTGTTCTAATGCAAAATGGTAAAGTGATAGCCTATGTTTCTAGGCAACTCAAAGTGCATGAAAAGAACTATCCTACTCATGATCTTGAATAAGCCGCCGTGGTGTTTGCTTTAAAGATTTGGCGACATTATTTATATGAGTGCATAAAAAGAATTATCCTACTCATGATTTTGAATTGGCCACCATGGTTTTTGCTTTAAAATTTTGGCGTTATTATTTGTATGGGGTGCATGTTGATGTGCTCACCAATCATAAGAGCCTTCAATATGTGTTCACTCAAAAAGATCTCAACTTGAGGCAAATAAGGTGGTTAGAATTTCTTAAGGACTATGATATGAGTGTGCATTATCATCCGGCTAAGTCAAATATGGTGGCGGATGCCTTGAGTAGGGTGTCCATAGGTAGCCTAGCTCATGTTGATGGTGGTCGTAAGGAGATGGCAAGGAAAGTGCATCGGTTGGCTAGATTGGAGGTTAGGTTGGAGGAGGTTGGTGATGGTGATGTTGTTGTTGTGGATGGTTCTAAGTCCTTCTTTGTTGATGAGGTGATAGCAAAACAAGATCTTGATCCCTCCTTATTAGAGTTGAAGGCCTTGGTGAAAGAGGGCAAAGTGGAGGTTTTCTCCCAAGGGGGAGATAGTGCCCTTAGGAACCAAGGTAGGTTGTGTGTACCTTGTATTGATGGCTTGATAGAAAAGATCCTTGATGAGGCCCATAATTCTTCTTATTCTATCCACTCCGATTATACCAAAATGTATAGAGATTTGAGGGATGTGTATTGATCGGGAGTCATGAAGAAGGACATTGCCAAATTCAGCATCAGTATGGCTCCTTTTGAGGCCCTCTGTGGTAGGCGTTGTAGATCACCAGTGGTGGTTTGAGGTTGGTGAGGTGGCCTTGTTAGGACCAGATCTGGTTATGGAGGCTCTTGAGAAGGTTATGATAATTAGAGAAAGATTGAAGACGCCCAAAGTTGCAAAAGTCTTATGCCGATGTGAGAAGAAGGGAGCTTAAATTCAAAGTTGATGATTGGATCTATTTGAAGATGTCACCCATGAAGGATGTGGTCCTTTTGGTAAGAAGGCAAGTTGAGTCTGAGATATGTGGGTCCTTATAGAGTGATGAGAAGGTTTGGCAAGGTAGCTTATGAGTTGGAGTTACCTAGTGAGATGGATTTGGTTCATCCGGTGTTTCATGTGTCTATGTTGAGGAAGTGTATGGGTGATCCAATACCATTGTACCTCTTGATGTTGTAGGTGTTGCTGAAGATAATTTGACCTATGAAGAGGTTCTGGTTTAGATTTTGGATAGGCAAGTGAAGAGATTGAGAAACAAAGAGGTGACTTCCGTTAAAGTCCTTTGGAGGAATCAACAAGTTGAAAGTACTAATTTGGAGGCCAAAGCGGACATAAAAAAGTGATATCCTTATCTTTTCCACTTCACTCAAGCTTAAGGTATCAATCTAAGTCCCCTATGTAGTTTCAAGTCTAAGCTCAGCCCATGCCATATTCATACATTCATGTTTAAATTGACAAGTTCACGATGATTTTACACTTACGGTAAGATTTTTGAAATGATGTTTAAGTGCATTGTTGCATCATTATGTGGGCTGAGATTTTTCTTGTTTAATATCTCATATATGTCTCTTTGACATTCGGGGACGAATGTTCCCAAGGGATAGATATTGTAAAGACCCCAAAAAGTACCCAAGAATGTACTTCGAAAGTGCCCAAAATCATAATTTTCGTATATCTCAAAATTCATGCATGATATCAAAAATCTAACTTCATATTCTTATTCAGGGGATCAAATTGAGTGGAAGATGGGTCTAACCCCAATTTAAGAGCAAACGATTAGCAATTTCGATTTTTCAAAAATGCAAATTCCAGTGAGGTTTGCGCACCCCTGGCGCGATGCGGCTAGGGCGCGTAGATTGAAAAAATCCTATTTTTGCGAGTATTTTCCGTCCAGTTAATTTTTGTGAGGTCCAAGACTTCTGGATCTTGGGCCTAACTGTCCCCAAAATGGCAAATTACCTATACTTAGCTATTTTTCACCCTCATATCATTCTAAACACTTCACAATACTCCTTCAAATACTCAGCCAATATTTTATCTCCTAAATTCAAGTCTCAAAACCCTCTCCGGATCTAAGGATTTCCTCTCAAGCTTCGACCTCCATCTCCTATCTTTATCAAGTTCATCTCCAAAGCTAAGGTATGTGGGTTTCTTTTATGGGTTCCTTTCGCCCATGATGCCCAAGCTTCCTTTTTCCTTAAATTGCATGATTTAAAGTTGATTTACAAATGGATCTTATTTTCTATGATAATCACTGCTTGCTATGTTGGGGTTTATGAAATTGTGACTGTTTTTCTATGTTTTGTGCTATGAATCTAAGATCTAATGTGAGATTTGATGAAGGGTTTGATGTATATTGCTTGAGGGTGTTACTAAGTATCTATTGATGGTTTTACATTGAATTTTCTAGCATGATAATATTCTTGAATTGTTTGGTTTTATACTAGCACTACACACCCTCTAAGTGTTTGATAAAATGTTCGGTTATGGGTTCTTGAGGAATTGAAGGTCCAATGCATGCCTTATGAGTTGAATGACTATATGATGATGAAATGAACATATGTATATGGTATTCTCTATATAGTGTTAGAATGTGACCATGCCCTACTCGGGGGTTGCGCGCTGCGTAACCATGTCAAAGGGTTCTTACCTTGATAACCATGTCGAGGGATTTGTACCTTGATAACCATATCGAGGGGTTTGTACCTCAGTCACTACGGGTGGTAGGGTGTGATGATCCACCAACCATGTTGGGGAGTTTGTATCTTGGCAACCATGTCGAGCGGTTTGTACTCCGGTCACCACGGATGGTAGGGTGCGATGATCCACCAACCAATTGAAGGGGTTTGTACCTCAATCACCAAGGATGGTAGGGTGCAATGATCCACCAATATGATAGTGGTCTCTTCTTACATGTGTATTATGTTTTATGTAAGCATGTTTTACATAAGCATCAATCATACATGTCATCTTGCTATTATGCCACCTATTGAGAACTATTATGCATTTTGCCTATGATGCCTATCTATTATTGCATTGCATCCTACATACTTAGTACATTCAAACGTACTAACGCATACTCTATGCCTACATGATGTCACCATGTAGGACTACCGCTTGATCATCCTCCTCATCCACGTGGCTAGTACGATTGTCTCTCAAGCTAGTTGGTGAGTCCTCCATTCCGGGGATGCTACTTATGATCTCTTGCTATGTATTAAGACTAACTTTTCTTTATTTATGTATTGACTATAAGGGTCAGCCTGGTTGTTTGTCATGGGCCTCGCTTTTATCTATGTAGTAGAGGTGTTGTTGGACATGTTATGTATCTATGCAATGAGCCTTGACTCTCTTATTTCTTGATGTTATGATATGGATGTTTGCCCTTAGTCCCAATTCCCTTGTTTATGTTTATCTCTCATTGTTATTTTAATTGTTTTCGCGACCAAGGATGTGTAATGATATACTATGAGGCTCGTTTGGGGTTCTTTCGGGATCCCCATTCGCCGGTCACTTCTAGGCCCTAGGCTTGGGTCGTGACAGAGAATTTCGTAAGGCTAAGTGTTTTATGTGCTTCTTTGTGGCACAAGTTCAATACAAAGTTGGGACTTGTGTCTGTACATACATGTATTCTTAAATTCATAGTAATTGTTCTGTGTTGGACTAGATCTAAAATGAAAAGAAAGAGGGTTGAGTCTAAGGGTGCTAGGCTGCCTAAGTAGGTTAGATCGCAAGGGTTGACCCAATATCACCTACCCTAACTCAACATGAAATCCAACCATAAACAAAGATCCAAGACCCAACATCTAGGCCAACCTCAACTCAAGACCCAATTCTGACACACATTTGGGACTCGGGCCCCCAACTTGAGACTCGATCACAGAACACCAACTTTGACTTGTGATCTGATTTCCAGCATCCGACCTCAACCCAAGATCCAAACTCAACTCGAAACTCGACATCCTGACTCCAACTCCAATCTCGACACCAACTCAGAAATCGAACCTTGATCCAACTAGATATTTGATCCCCAAGTCTGATTCTGCATGGTGACTCCATCTTCAAACTGAAACCTAACTCGCTGACCCCCAGCTTGAGACTTGACTTATAGGTTGCATGATTGCTGATAGGTCAACAAGTTGGGGTCATGGGTCAGGGACCAATGGTGTGTAGGTGGATTATGGTTAAGAGAGTAGAAAGAGAGTTTTAAGAAATATTTTGGGATAATGCATAAGTACCTTCCTCGACTATGATCGAAATCTAAGCGACACACCTTAACTTAACTAGGATCCTATTATATTCCCCCTTCCCCATCGCACCCCACCCAAAATTATTTTAAAATGGAATAAATACGCCCTAAAAGCTGACGTGGCGTAAAGAGTGTGCACACTCTCTTGAAGGCAAGTGATGAGTGAAAAAAGTGGACATGTGTCTTTGTTTAGTTGGTAAATTTATAATTAGTTAGTACACATAATTATTTATATTAAAACTTATAAATATTTAATTAATTTCTTTTCTTTCTAAGTATATTTTTATTTTAATTTCTTCCTCACTTTAAACTTCTTTTTTTTCTTCACTAATTTCTTATCTTTTCACTTTTAATTATTTTTAAAAAATCATGTGTACTTTTTTTAAAAATAATTAAAAAGTGTTCTTTAATTTTAATGTTTTTAATATTTTATGTTTTATTTACTTTTCTTTACTTCTTATTATATTTCATTTCTTATGTAAATTAGTTTCTTCCTCACTTTAATTTTTTTAAAAAACTAATTTCTTATCTTTCCATTTTTAATTATTTTTTAAAAAAATTATGTGTACTTTTTTCAAAAAAAAATTAAAAAGTTTTCTTTAATTTTAAAGTTTTAATTTTTTTATGCTTTATTTAATTGTTTTAACTTATTTTGATATTTCATTTCTTTCTATGTAAAATATTTATTTTAATTCTTCCTCACTTTAAATTTTTTGTTTATCCTAAATACTAGTGATTTATTTTGACAACAAAATATAATGGTTAATATTAATAATATATTTTTCACGTAGTAATTCTGTAGTTTCCATCTGATGAAATTTTCCCATTTAATTATGGCCACCTAAATAAATTGAATTGACATATAAGAATCATATAAGCTTATCTCGACTAATTAGTTGGTTGATCAATTGAATTTTCATGAAAAGA
>DF358134.1:79938-121157 GCA_000787875.1 Solanum virginianum | reverse complement strand
GATATTTACCATCTACGTGTAATTTCCAAATTTTCAAAGTTGAAAGTTGAAAATGGCAGGTTTTTGCTTTCAAAAATATAATTTACAAATTTTATATATGTTGGAAAATGATGAGAATATATTAAAACTAAGAAGGAATATAAAAGAGAAGATAATGTAGTATTTCTTATTTATTTTATTTTTTTTTCTTTTCACTCTGCACATTTTGTTACAAGAAAGGATGGTAAAAAAAGTCCAATAATATATGTATCGTTTATCTATTGCAACCTTCATTTAATTAATTTTCACTTATGTACGTCTTGGAAGCCTTTAATTTATCTTAAAAAGAAAATTATTATTGAAATTTGGGTGTGTTTGGTATGAAGGATGGTTGGTTTAAATCTTTTGAAAAATATTTTTTAAATTAATTTATTTTTTCAAATTTAAGAAAAATCACTTTCTTCGAAAAACCAAGAAAAATACTTTTAGAACTCTCCTCCAACATCAAATTACAATGTTTTTTTCCTTACTCAACCCTACCAAGAACCCCCCTCCACCCCCACCCCCCGAGCCAATTTTTTTAAAAAATTTATTTTTGAAAATATTTTAAATTTTAAAATTTTTAATTTTCTTACTTCACCGGCTTCCCCTGCCCCTCCTCCCAACCTTAAAATTAAGTTATATAAATGTTAGGTCTGGAGGCAAATGTGGCTGGACTCCGATTTGAAAGTTGGGCTCAAGTCTAAATTTAGAACTTGAATCTTGCGTCGGAAGTCGAGTTGGTTCCTGCATTAGGTGTCACGACGGATCCCGAATCGATTACTTGGGGTTGATTTTCATGTCAAATACTATCTTCCTAAAAAATATTTCTATTCACCAACCAAACAAAATAGAAAATATTTTTCACTCACCAATTGAGGAAATAAGTTTAGAAATCAACTTTTTTTCGAAGAAAATATTTTCCATCAAAAATATTTTCCTTCCTATCAAACACATTCGAAATGAAAAACTATCTACATCAACCTCCACATATTGAGTGCATTGCCCACCCACATACATTGATTTTCCACTACTGAAATACTAAACTCACCATGAAACAATCTCAAGTCATGGAAAAAGCGAGCAAAACACTCGAGATGTAATATAGCATGCACTAATGAGAATCCCAATTTTGTTGATAAACAACCTAACTTATACAAAATATAAGATTAATAGAAAATTTAATTTTAACACTAGAAACAAGTCATAACAAATTCTAACATTTTACAAGGAGGACGACTAACCATTCAATTATAGGTCGAGTACTTTGTTTGGTAATGTCTAATCCTCATATCTTCAAGTTTCAATGAAGTGACAGCTGCAAATGAAGAAGTAAACTATCCTACATGCATAATTTGATTTCTTTCAAAATCAACCACTATCACAATATATGCATTTTTCCTGCAGCATCACCAACCAGTGGCGGAACCAGCATTTTCATCAAGGGTGTTCATACTTTTAGAACATGGGTGAGTGATTTTTTGTATCAAGGTGTTCAACATATATATATATATATATCAAAATATCTATGTTTAACCTATATCTTCTAAAAAGTTTTTCGACAAAGGGTGAACATCACCCTTGGGTGAATGTAGCTCCACCCTGACTAAGACACAATAGGTAGCAAATGACAGGAATATAGAAATAAAGACTTAAAGAAATGAGTACTAAAGTAGCTAATGACAGTACTAGGTTTTTGCCTGGCAACTGATCACATCTTCTGCCTAACCACTGAATTGGCCAATCCTGCTTGTTCAATTGTTTGGTTTGGATCATTAAGGGTTGTAGGAGGAAATCCAACTGTCTGTAGTTGGTAAGAGCCAGTGGCGTTGGGACTTGAAGCATCAATGAAGGCACGAATATCACCAACTGTATGATTGTAATTAAATTGTCCAATCACAGGAGTCCCATCTGCTAACCTGAGTTGAAGCAAGGTTGATGGCAATGATTCATCTAGGAATCCCGTTGAAGGTGTTTGGGTGTTGACAGAGGCAAAGGTAGATGCCTCGGAATTTGAGCTACTGCCCACTCTTCTTCCCACTCCAGGAAATGGATCTTGAGGTTTCTTTGGTTCCTGCAAGTGTAGGGAGGAAGACAAAACATGTAAAAGGTACTTCTATTTATGAGAAATTTTACATAGAAATGAGAGAGGGTTAAAGTTAGGGAGATAAAAGAGGTAATGCTCATTTACAAGTAACCATTTCCCCTAGATAGAACAAAACAAAATTATAGTTTCAATGCCACATCTTAAAATCAATCAAATCTAATAATGTACAAAATCAATCTTATTATTGGATTTAATAAATCAGTTAACTGATTATAGCTATTAGACTGTTAGTTATACAATTAAACTAATTAGCCAGCTGTCAGCTAATTAGACAAGTTAATTAGGATATCAGGGACATGGGAAGTAGATTAGTTGTGTATATATATAATTGTATCCATTCTTTTCTTCAGTGAATAAGAAATATCTTCCATGCATTTTTTAATATGACATCAAAGCTATAGCTATTAAACTATTAGATACACTGTTAGTTGTACTATTAAACTAATTAGTCAGTTGTCAGTTAATTAGACAAGTTAATTAGGAAATCAGGCACATGTGAAATAGATTAGTTGTGCATATATAAATTGTATCCATTCTTTTTTTCAGTGAATAAGAAATATCTTCCATGCATTTTCCAATATGGTATTAGAGCTGTGAATCAGAAATTAATTAAATCAATCCCTACATAATTGAATTTGAGAGGAAGTCTTAGTTCAATTTAAAAAGAAGCAAAGTAGAGCAATGGAGAATTTTGCAGTGAATGTCACCATTAATGCGAGATCGATAGAGACTCTGATCGAGACTCTCAACCAAATCGAGTGAAAATGAAATCATCCACTCTATATCTACAATTTTAAAACTCCTGGATGTGTTCTTATCGCTATACAACTCATAGGGATGGAAAATTATTCTCTATAGAGCATATCCATGTTGATTAACCTCTGAGCAAAGAGTAAGCTGGGGTTTATACTGGGACATATGAGAGGAGTAACTATAAAGGAGAAATGGAGGAACAATGAGAGAAGTGTAACACTTTTGTTCTTGTGTAGATCATGAATATTGTATTGAAAGAGTTACTTAGCTGCATTATTTATGCAACAGATGCAACTATTATATGGGCAGACTTGAAAGAGAGGCTCGATAAGATTCCTGGATTCAGAGGCTATCAATTGCACAGGGAGATATGCACAATTAATCAAAGTAATTTGACTGTTTCTACTTATTTCTTGAAGCTGAGATTGCTATGAGATGAATTTGATACCCTTCTTCCTCCTCTTTCATTCAACTATGATAAATCTAGAACTTATATATATTATTTAGCATGTCTGAGATTATTTGCCTTCCTGATGGGATTAAATGAAGTGTATAGTCATACACGTAGCTAAATCGTAATGATGAACCCTTTGCCTAGTGTTGGAAAAGGTATATGCTATGATAATGACAAATGAAGGATAGAAAATGACTGCAAGTTCTCATACAGGAGAAGGTGTGCTAGAACAAATTGCTTTGTACGAAGGAAAAGGAAATTTTCCTATGAGATTCCAACCTAAGAAGAAAAATTGGGATACATATGTGACCACTGCAAACTTCAAGGCCATATCAAGCAGGATTGGTATAGATTAAATAGTTATCCTCTCGATTGAAAGTTTAAGAAGAAATAAGGATCAACACGAAATCAAGCCAATATGATGCAAAGTAATATACAACAGGATGTAGTGAACTATGTAACTGTCAGCAAGAATGAGATGATTTTGGTTGATGATTTTGCTCTTATGATGAAAGGAATAATATTGAACCTGTTACATCCATGACTATTCAATTCACATCCACTCCAAGACAGTAGAATAGAATCATACATATGATAGAAAAGGAGGAGGCAAGTTTAAGCTTAGGAAGGTACTGGACACTATGACAAATATAGCAGGATTAGCAATCAATCTTAATGCTTTGTCTGTAAATAATGAAAACAAAGCAACTAAGGTCAAGAAGGTAAGTTGGATAGTAGACTCATGAGCCACTTGATATATGACATCCAAACTGGATAGACTAAGCTATGCATCTAAGGGGTGCATTTACCTAGTGGTGAGGCTACACAAGTGTCACATACTGATTATTATAACACAATTAGTGGTGATATGTTGGATAATATATTAGTGGTACCTGAATTTAAGCATAAATTGTTTTCAATATCTCAGCTAACAAGACAACTGAATTGTTCAATTAATTTCTTCCTCAAGGTTTTTGTACTCCAGGACCTCTTCAATGAGAAGGTTAAGGAGTTTTGATGGGGTTTACTACCTTCCTACTCAAATTCCATATGTAGAAAGTAGAAATGATGAGATATAGTACTCACAACATAACATTCAAGTACACACAAGTTATTGTGGCACAAGAGGCTAGGGCATCCTTTCATAAAAGTGCTGCAACACCTACTTTTAGATACAGAACACATTAACAGTAGTGAGTGTAATAAATGCCCAATTTGTCCCCTAACAAAACAAACTAGATTACCTTTTTAGTTGAGCATGTCTAGAGCAATAACTATTTTTTATTTGATTAATCTAGATGTTTAGGGGCCATATAAAACTGCTACTCAGAATGGTTTTAGATATTTTTTTAGCGTAGTTGATGATCATTCAAAAATATCTTGGTTGTATTTGCTTAAAATGATGAGTGATGTATTTTCAGTGTTGAAATCTTTTATAGCCTTGGTAAAGACTTAGTTCAACAGACATGTTAAAAGGATAAGATCTGATAATGAGACAAAATACTTTAATAATGAGTGTGGTAGTTTGTGAAAGTCACTTTTTATTATTCATGAGAGTAGTCACCCACATACCCTGAAACAAAATGAAATAATTGAAAGAAAACATTGGCATATACTTGAGATAGCCAGAGCAATCAAGTTTCAAGGTAATATTCCCATTAGATTTTGGGGGAATATGTATTGGTTATTGTTTATCTAATTAATAGACTTCCCCCTGCAATTTTGAGAGGACAATATCCATATGAAAAGTTTCATGGACAAGGTAAACATTGATCACCTTCTATAGGGTGTTTGTGTTATGCAACCAAGATGGTAAAATCTGATAAGTTCTATTACTATAAAGTTTGTCTCAAAAAAATTTCATGATCAGTAGAGATGTTATAATTAAAGAAGATGTGTTTCCCTTTTAACAAATAACCAACATACAGAAGCTAATATTTTCTGTAGAACCTATTGAATGACAAATGATTTGATGTGGCTTAAGAGGATAAAGACGTAGATATACCCATTATTATTGAAGATATTTTGAACCTGGAAGATACCTCTATGATCATGGAAGATTTACTTGTGAATGATACCTCGACAAAATTGAAACTTATTCATGTTGAAGAAAAGATCGCTCACCATGACAATGCGATTAATGATATAGTAGAGATGTCATCTGCAGCAACTGCAGAAGATGCAAAAAATAACATTGGTGCATATGATGATAATCCCACAATGAGACAAGCAAGAGGATCTAGGTAGTCAACTATGCTCTCTCAGCCTCCTATTTGGATGAAGGACTATGTTACTCAAGTGTCTAAATCTCACCTTTATTCCCAAAGTAATTATGTGTCCTATGATAATGTGTCCTCTCAATATAGAGTTTATTTGTCTATCTTTTCTACAGAAGTTGAGCCTAAGAGTTATGAAGAGGCAGTAAAGAACAAAAGATAGGTATATGCCATGCAAAAGGAAGTTCAAGCTCTTTAACTTGCCAACAACAAAAAATGTTATTGGTTGCAAATGAGTGTTCAAAATTAACTTTAAGGTTGATACTCATATTGATAGATTTAAGGCCAAATTAGTAGCCTACAAGTAGACCTCGAAGGTCATTTTTGATAATTTCGATAAAATTATCATTTTGCCCCTCCCAAAAGTTATGTTGGGTCATTTTTGGTTGAGTCTAAAATTTAAATTTTAAAAATCTTATAAAAAATTGGAGTTTTACTAAAGAAAGAGTTTTTAAAGGGTTAAAGTTGGAAATTTTGAGTTTTGTGGTCATCTTGAGTTTTGAGTGTTAGAATTTAATTCTGTCAATTCCATTAATTTTAGAATATCGAATCTGGTATAAGAGATATTGCAAAGATTTTGGACTCAAAGTTGCATTTTTAATTTATTTTAGATAATAGTTTGACTTTGGTCAATATTTAAAGTTTGGAAGCTCAAATCAAAATTCTGACAATTTCAATGGTTTCAGATAGTGAAACTAACATTATAAATGGTCGTGTTATAATTTTTAGAATTCCCAAGATTATTTTGAGTATTCGAGTCCTAAACTAGTTTAAACGATCTTTCTCGGGTCCCGAGGCAAGGAGGTCTTGAATTCAAATTCTGATGGTTCCATTGAGTCCAAATCATCATTTTTGGTAGGGTTCCATATTTATTTTGTGTTCACAGGGTTCCGAACGAATCTCAAGGGTTCATTTCATGATTTTACTGAGTCGTGTTTCGCTGTATTTGGTGCAGGTAAAAATTGTTCTCCTTGTTTGCACCCAAGTTTCTCGTCATGGAGGTCAAATTGCTTAGACTTCCATTCGTAGAAAAGGATCTGCGTTCGTGAGGTTATAGGAGCCAAGCGAGATAAGCCTCCCCGTTCATGGGGTATGGCTTTGGGTTCGCGGAGTGCTGCCCGACATAATCTCCACATTAGCAAAAGCCACTCCACGTTCGCGGAGAGCAGTGGAATGACTGTCTCCCCGTTCGCAGATGCTTATCCGCGTTTGCAGAGTGTTATTCAACTAAAATAGTAGGTCACTTTTAAAGTGATATGATTTATTAATTTCCACCATTTTCAAACTTTTAAACTTCATTTTCAAGGGATTCTTCAAGTTTTTTCAAGGCAAATCTATTGGATAACTATCTTTTAATCTATTCCATTGATTAAATTGTGTTTTTAACTTATAATTTTGGGTTTTTAATGGGAGAATTTAGATATTTTTTGGACTTTGATCCCTAATACTAAATTGATGATTTCTATGTCATTTTAACTTTGTTTTAAAAACAATTTTCAGTGTTGAATTCTTTATTACTCGAAGAACATTTTTCTAAATTAATTTTTAGATTCTAATTACTTTTTTCGGCATGAGATTTTTGACCATTTTATCATTTTTTCTAAATTAATTAATTTTAGTGTCATTAGATTTGTTATGTGATTGTGATACTATATTTGAATAGATTTTGGTGACTCAGAGTATCGTAGGAAGGGGAAAGCTTTGAATTTGACTTGATTCGAGACTTTTTCTAATGCAAGTGGACTTCTAACCTTTCATTAAGTATGATTAAACGTTGTATGCTTCTATATATATGTATGAAATTAGGTAATTTGGGACATGAATTGGGATAGAATTGTATAATTGCAGGCTTTGATCATGAAATTTTAGTTTGGGTATTTGTAAAAGTTGTGAATTCTTATCCTTATGTCATAATTGTGGGAATTATGCATTATTTGATGTTGATATTGAGATTTTGAAAGGGTGAGACTATATTGTGAGTTACTCAATTTTGATTGTTGAAATACATGATTCATTTGGACACCTTGCACATTCTATTTTCATAAGCATGACTATTGTGCTAATATTATATGCTTACTTTATGATCCATTGATAATGAAAAGCCTAAGAGAAATGGTTCCTGCTAGAGAAAAAGAAAAGAAAGAAGTGAAAAGTCGAAAGGAAAATGATTCTTGCTAGATATGAAAGTAAATGCTGAAAGAAAATGATTTTGGCAGATACATGGTCCATGTGAGGCCTCCATGGGTTCTGATATGAGTTTATCAGCTGATGTGTATCGTAATATAGATATGCATTATGATTATTTGATATTGCGTCGCATTATTTACATCTCATGACATTCACTCAATCTAAGATCACTCCTGCTTGATATTATTATATGAATTGCTTATGAAACTGGATATTTATTATATTATTTGGTATGTGAATTAGTTGGACATTTTGAGATATGATGCTATATGATGAGTATATCTATATCTTTATGGTTCATATATTGTATGATACTGGGACTTTTGTGAGTATAGGTATGTAGTTCGGTGGTATGTAGTTTGGTGTAAGGAGTACTTTATTCTTCATTGCTTTACTCTAGGTTAGTTCCATTTGCTGAGTACCTTATTATTTAATGGTCACTCCTTGCTATATTTTTGTAGGTTGTGATCCCAGTCCTCCTTACTAGCTTTATTACTTACAAGATTAAGCTTTTTGATCTTTCGAGAGGTAGTTGCTTGTCCCTTCGGCAGACCATCGAGGATTCTACCTTCATGTTATATTCCATTTGAGGACTAAACATTGAGATTGTATTTCATTTGAGTATTCTATATTTAGAGGCTTGTACATCTGACACCAGTTCTGGGATGGTTGTAGATTTTGATTTTCTATCCTTATCTATTATTAGACTGTTTATCTTCCATTTTTATTAATATATTGAGTTGTTTAGAGTTTGGGGTGACTCACTTTAGTGAGTTAAGTGAATATGCTATCACACCTAGATTTTGGGTTGTGACATAGCCAAATGATACAACCGAACTAAAGGAATTGAATACCAAGAAACTTTTTCACCTGTGGTGAAAATGGTAACAATTAGATAAATTATAGCATTAGTTGCTGCTGGCAATTATAATATTTTTCAGATAGATGTTTTTAATGCATTCTTACAAGGAGATTTAGTTGAAGAAGTCTACATGGAGCTGCCAAAGGGATTTTACAGCCTAGGAAAGGACAAGCATTTTGTATGCGAGCTAGTTAAGTCTTTGTATGGACTTAAGCTTCAAGACAATAGAATGCAAAATTGACAGAAGCATTATCAAGTTCAAGCTATACATAAAGTCATCTAGACTATTCCTTGTTCAGTAAAAGAAGAGGTGATGGACTAGTGTTAGTCCTAGTATATGTTGATGATTTATTAATTACAGAAAATGATGGGAATCGAATTTCTGAGATCTAGTAAAGGTATTATGAAGAATCTAAGGAAATACGCATTTAAGTTGATAACTAAAGTAGGATTGGGGACTGCCAAGCCAAATATGACACCACTGGAGTGTAATATGAAGCTGACCGTTGTTAAGTTTGATCAACGTGTCCAATCTTCTGACAGCCTATATGAAGATGTTCCAAGGTATCAAAGGTTAGTTGGTAAATTGCTCTATCTCACCATTACAAGGCTAGACATAAGCTTTGCAGTTAAATCCTTGAGTCAATTTATGCAAAAGCCAAAGATATCACACTAGAAGTATGCCTTAAGAGTGATCAAATATATCAAGTTAGAACCATGACAGAGATTATTGATCAGCTGATGGGGTACTGTGATACAGATTGGACTGCATGCCCAAGCACAAGAAAATCTATCAACTAGTTTTTAATTGAAGTTTGGTGATTCACTTATTTCCTGGAAATCCAAAAAGCAGAACATAGTATCTAGGAGCTCTGCAGAGGCAGAGTATAGGAGTTTGGTGGCTCTAATGACAAAAGTTGTTTGGGTTACAAGTTTGTTCAAGGATTTGGGTGTGAAATTGATTGGAGCAACATCCATCTATTGTGATAGAAAAGTCAACCATACAGATTGCTACCAATCCTATATTTCATAAATGTACCAAGTACATAGAAATTGACTGTCATTTCATTAGATAAAAGATCCAGAAAGATCTCATCAAGACTACCTACATCAACACTAAGGACCAATAGGCTGACTTGCTCACCAAAGCCTTGGGAAGAACACCACATAAATTCCTACTAAGCAAACTTGGAGTATTGAATCTCTTCGGTACATCTAGCTTGAGAGGGAGTATTGGAATTGACAAATCAGTTAGTTGATTATAGTTGTTAGACTGTTAGTTACACATTAAACTAATTAGCCAGTTGTCAGTAAATTAGACAAGTTAATTAGGATATCAGACACATGGAAAGTACATTAGATGTGTGTATATATATAATTGTATCCATTCTTTTCTTTAGTGAATAAGAAATATCTTCCCTGCATTTCTCAACTCTTATTTTTGTGTATTGACCTATATTTGCCTTTTTGTATTTCTTTTTCATAATTAATGTGTGAAAAGTGAAGATAGAGAAAAAGAGGAATTTAGGGGTCAATATTCAATACTCACAGTGAAGTTCTCATGGCTCTTCTTTATGATTCTGCAACCCACGTGGGTCCCAATGTCTGCAGGTGCCAGTTCTGTTGGACAATCAGCATTTGCAATACTCTACAAAAGACATATTACTACTTTGTGAAATTGCAATTATCACAAATACAAGAAATGTTGTACATAGAACAACAATGGACACAAAGAAACAAATTAGAAATGTGTTTTATGAATAACTTAGTGTTTTTTTTAATTATATTTTTTAGTTTTAGCTATTTAACTTTTCTATATTTTAAAAGAATTAGTTAATATTTCTATTATTATATTTTATTTTTATATTACAAAATAAATAAATAAAAAATAAACCTTAAACTGTCCATAAACCCCCGACCTAACCCCACTATCCTAAACTTCCCCTTAATCTGCGCTCCAATTCCTCTATTATCCCACAACCTAAACCTGCAACTGCATTATATATACAACTCACACAACAACACACACAAAAATAAAAAGTATAATTTTTATTTAAGGTTTATTTATTTTGTAATATAAAAAATAAAATATAATAATAGAAATATTAACAAATTTTTTCATACTAATAAAATATAAAAAAGTTAAATAGCTAAAACTAAAAAATATAATTAAGAAAACACTAACTTATTCATAAAAATCAAAAACAAAGGAAAACATAAATTTTGTAAATTATTATTCTTTAAAGCTAAAATGTGACTTTATTTTTGTTGTTTTCAAATTATTTTAAATAAACTTACTATAAATAAGATAAAAATAAAACTATTTAATTTAGATTTAAAAAATAAATATTTAAATACTAAAAAGGTATATATCTTAGTTTTGGTAAAAAATGAAGTGTTCTGAAGAGGTTGCTGCTAGTCACTTTAACAACTCATCATGTTCCATGACACCAGGTTTGGAGTGTTTTAGAGTTATGACTTACTTATCCATTTATTTAGCTTATTCAAGTTGCTATTTTCGCTTTATTTTCACTTCATTTTCTGTAATTTCTTTATGATCAATGTCTTAGGCAGACTTACAGTAAATGCTATGACACTTAAGAGTTTGGATTGTGGAAATATGTAGGTCACACCAAGTATATCAAATAAGTAAAAATTATGTGTAGTAACAAAGAAGAGAAGATGAACTTTCGAACCCCTATTAAAAGAAGAATTTATTATATTAATAGTATTAAAAGACTTTGAGAGATGCAGTATAGTTGAATATAGGGCAATTTTTATGTTATTTGATACACATACCTCAAGAAAAAGTGCATTTTCAGGATCATCCATTCTCCTCAAAGGACCATCATTTACAGTGAAGCCATTTCTCCAGAAGATAATGGTGTGTCCAATGAACTGAAGCGGTTGAGGAGGTGGCGGATGTATTATTCTTCCTGAAAGCGTTCTCCCAATTCCTGTAAAACTTGTTGTTCTTGAACTAGAAACGATACTTTCCCTACGATGTTGTATTGCACCCATTTGAGTAGCTCGATTAAAGATGGAGTTCACAATCTGATTATAAGGGTTTTGATCAACCCTTTCACTATAAACAATATTGTGGCCATAGTTAGGAAGATAAAATGCTTATCATATATGCAAAGTAAATGAAAATAAAAGTACCAACATAAAATGTAAAACAATTAAAAATCCTATAAAATATTTTAAGATCATGATTCATGACATTTATAAGCATTATAAATTTGACTTTCTAAGATCAATTTTTCTGTAGTTTCTATTTAGGATCCATGTACCAACGTATTCTCTGTCCTCTTTTGATTTTGATATAACTTATTAGTATCTAAAAAGAGATACAATTACAGATGGTTAAAAATTTTTTTGAAAAGACAAGTATGTTTAGTGATGATAAAAGACTTTTAAGAAATTATTTTCATTGAGAAAATTACGTTCTTTTGTATGGTTATTTTAAATTGAGGATATTATTTTTCTTCAAAAGAATATTTTTCACCACAATAGAGAAAATGACTTTCTCGCAGTTGAATAGAAATCATTTTCTTTTACAAATTAAATATTCTAATTCTTAATCGTTATCGCTTGAAAATTATTGTCAACATATAATTCTAAAGGGTAGCATTATATATATACCTGAAAAAATAATAAAAATTGATCCTGATAGTGCTTCTTAAGGTGAACTATTTTATATGAAAAATATTTTTTCTAAAAACTTTTAGAAATTTATAGATATGAAAGAATGTAGTTCGCGAATTAAAGTAACAGGCTAATAGGTTAGTGGAGTTAGGTTGATGTCTGGCCGTAGGGTATAGTATGATAGTAGGTTTTTGTCGTGTTTTTATATCATGTGTTGTCATTTTATGTTTTATATGTGTTAATTTTATCGTATTTACATACTATCATGTGCTTTTTGTTATTATTTGCTCTTTCCGTTTCCGTTTCCTTTCCTTTTCTTTTCCTTTCCTTTTCCTTTCCTTTTTGCCATATCTAGTTTATTCCGCTGCTTATGGATTTTTGAGATGGGGTTTCCAGGAAACAACCTCTCTACTTTTATGAGGTAGTGGTAAGGTTTGCGTACATTCTACCCTCCCCAAACCCCACTTGTGAGATTTCACTGAGTATATTATTGTTGCCCAAAAACTTTTTCCTCTCCAAGTCTTTCGTACAGTGAATTTCCTACCGGCCCCCTGTCCACCCTACTTTTATAACAAAACAATAAAGAAAATTAATTTAGTAGCAACTCAAGTTTAACGAGACAATTAGTACTCCTCCAATTAGAAAATTATTTTGTTTCCCCTAAAGCACCTCCCAATGTGAAAAGAATGTAAAATCACACCAAAAAGGAAAAAAATATTCTTGAAAATAACAAAAAGTCAATATTCAAGTAAGTGTAGAAATTAAGAGAAAAATGATAAAGAAGTTGTAGGGTCAGAGAAAAAGAATTTGCCTCTTTTCAACAACAGCGTGGTGTTGTTGGGGATTATCAGAATTGTTGTTTGAATTTTGTACGGCTCTTGGTGAAGGAATGGGGAAGATGCTGGATCATGGGTAGAAGGACGGTTCAGATCAGAAGGCGTTCGATTACCATCGGTTGATGGCCGCTTGTTGCTAACTGGGGAAGACATTGTCTTGCCTCTCTATTTCTTGCCCCAAAGCAAGGGTGTTTAGGGTTTGGGTAGAAATGATCCAAGTAAAATAGTTAATCAAATTGATTAAATAATCAATTTTTATTTGGGTTTGGGGTCAAAATGGTAATTTATTTTCTTACAGAATATGAAGCGCATGGATACAAGTTATGTGTTTGAATTTGGTTTTACATTTTTTTTTAAAAATTGATAATATCTAGTTTAATTTGATTTTGTTTAAATAAATTAGAGAAATAATCGAATTGATAAATTATATTTATATTTTAAAATTATATATACAATATCTATTATGTTCTATAATAATTTTAAATATACTATATATATTTTCATCAATAAATGCAAAAGATTTCAAAACAGAAAAATCTAGTGAAAGGCCAATTCGAGTCCAACACCAAAATCAACAAAAATAAAGCAAAAGCAACAATAGTTGATTTGTTATTAATTAAGCCTTTTTAAGGTTTGTAGGGTCATAAGGACTAGTTGGTTATTCTTTGTTTACAAACGGATTTATTTTTCTCTTTCTCTATTTTGTCTTTTGATTTTATTTTCATGTATGCTTAATAATTGAATAATCACATCAAATTAAACCAAATATAGTTTTAACCATCGTGATCGACATCTTCACCAATCCCCTGGAGGTGAACCTAAACTTAAAGGACTAACACATGCAATATCTAAATTGTTAGACATATTTTGAGAACATTCTTCCATCTTACATAAGGCCTTGTCATGACCAAGATTGAGCATGAGTTGTTGATCAAGTTTCTAAAATTGAAGCCTTCATTATTTCATGGTATTAAGAATGAGGATACATTTGAGTTTTTCTGAATTGTTATGAAAGATCACATTAGTTGGGTATTGTGCAACAACATTGGTGAAGTTTGGTACTATTTCAAATGTAGGGTGATATGAAGCGGTAGTAGAGGGCTCATGTGGAGTATTGTTCCTTTTTTTTTGCCTCCGAGGACTTGGGCCTAGTTTCATGCCCCGCTTCTAGAAAAGTGTGACATATATGCTCTGAAATCACAAAAAGGACGAGTTTCTGGCCCTGGTTGTCATAACCCAATGGGCGTGATGACACTTACCTAACCCACCAAGACAAGTAAGCTTAAACCTGCTCAATTATATACATAATACTAAAAGTGGAAGAACAAAGTGTAAGAATAAAGTGTAAAAGATAGGACAAGCACTAGAATATCAATTCTACAAACCATCCTAAGACTGGTCTCACATGAACAAGCCCCTAAATAACAATACTCAAAGAAAGTAAAAGTCTCAAATGTCTAGTCTTCAAAAACAACATAACAAAGTAACGAATCCTCGAGAGTCTGTCGAAGAGACAAGCAACTACCTCTCAAGAGAATCCTGAAGCTCGATCCAAACATCGGAAGAAATCTACAAGATGAACCGGACTCACAATCTACAAAACATGTAGCAAAAGGTCAGCACCAAACAATAGGTACTCTGTAAGAAGATCTAAACACAAGTAAATCATACAAAAAAAATACTCCTTCCGCACCAATCACATACCACCGAACTACACACTTGTACTCAAAAAAGTCTCAGCACAACAACAACAATATACACATACAAACTAAACATCAATTACTCTCAGCAGTTGCCTCAGAATATAGATCAGATATACAATAACGTTTCAATATACAGCTCGATTGTACTATAGATATCTATAGATAATTTTAGATACTCCACAGTTACAGTTCAGACATAATCATCTCATAATCTAATCTCAATAACTAAATTAAGTCATAATCACAAGGTAGAATGATATGATATATAGTAAAATGATATGAATGTAATGATGTGATGCAATGTCGAATAATCGTGATGCATGTCTGTCATACAATACACATCCACTGATATAATCAGTTCGGAACCCATGAAGGACATATTTGCCCATGTACCTACCCCGGAGCATGAGGCCCGTCCCAGTATAATCAATGTCACATGCCATGACTCATGTGGCTTGTCCCCTATTTTATATGAATATTACATGTCACAGCTCGTGTAGTCTGTCCCTTATTTCTCATCATTTTTACATGCTACGGCTCTTGGTGAAGGAATTTAAGAAGGCTTCAAAAATGTTCTCCAAGTAAGAAGGAATTTAATGGTGAAAATTCTTTCGAAAATGGAGTTAAAATAAACTTTTAATCATCACTTTTCAATGAATAATCAATATCCAGAAATACCTAATTTATCTGATCGAAACACCCCCTCCCCCAATTTCATGTTAAAATCATAAATTAATTGATGGAAATTAAAGAATTAGGCTTGAAACACGTTACCCAATGATCTTGTCTTGAAATCTTTCAAAAATCAACCTTGAAATATTAAAAATGGTGAAGCCCGTTATTTTTAAATCGCACACTATTTTAGGGATTTGGTACTCTGTGAATATAGATAGAGATCCACGAACGCGGAGCTCAAGATTACACAACCTCCACAAATGTGAAGGGGTTGTCTGCGAATGTGGAATTCAAAGAGAATAGACCTTTATAAACGTGGGGCCCAATCCCGTGAATGTGGAGGGTAATTTTGGGCTGCACCAGATTTGAAAAACCAACTATATTTCACAACTCTAAACAGATCCCCGGGTCCGTTCGAAATCCGATTCACACAAATCAAATAAATATGTGACTCTATCAGAAATGACATTATGGACTCAATGAAACTATCATAATTTGATTCTGAGACCTCCTTGACCCAAAACTCGATAAAACTCATTAAAACTAGTTAACAACTCAAATACCCAAAATAACCTTAGAAACTATAAAAAATTACAACGAGACCATTTCTAGAGTTAGTTTAACCATCCGAAACTATCAAAATTTTAATTTGAGCTTTCAAACTCCGAATGTTGACTACGATCCAAATTCAATTGAAAATGCAACTTTGGGTCCAAAATCTTTGTTTTAACTCCAAATTTAGTTTCATAAGTTCTCTTAGACCAGATTCTGCATTGTGGAGCTGATGAAATCGACAGAATTGCATTTTGACATCAAAAACTCAAGATGACTTCAAAACTCAAAATCTCACACTTTTAAGCCTTTAATAACTCTTTCTTTAGAAAATTCCAATTTTTCACAAAGTTTTTGAAATTCAACTTTTCGACTCATCCAAAAATGACTTATGCAACTTTCAAGAAGGATAAAATCATAATTTAACTGGAAATGCCAAAAGTGACCTTCCGAGTCATTACATCATCCACCACTAAAATCAATGTTTGTCATCGAACATAAGACAAGCGAGCATACTTGAAATCTCATAGAGGTGAGGATATCGGGCTCGCATATCATACTCCATCTCTCAAGTAGCCTCACTCATGGGTCAATGGTGCCACTCAACCTTCACTAAAGCTCTCTCTTTTGTTAATTTTCTGACCCGTTTGTCCAAAATAGCCACGGGCTCCTCCTTATTGGTCAAATCTGAACTCAACTCCATTGAATCAAGGGACAACACATGAGAATCATTAGAAACATAGCACCAAACATGGATATATGAAATACAGGATGAAATAAGTGCAAGCTGGGTGGCAAGACAAGTTGATATGCCACCTCTCCCACTTGCTCAAGGATCTCAAAAGGGCCAATATACCTAAGGCAGAGTTTGCCTTTCTTCCCAAACTGTATAACACCCTTCATAGGAAAAATCCTATCAACCAAATCGACTCACCCTCCATGAACTCCAAGGGTCGAACCCGTTTATTAGCATAACTCTTTTGGCAACTTTGGGCTGTCAACAATCTATTCTTAATCAAATGCACCTATTATATAGAATCTCTAAGCAAATCAGTGTCAAGGTTATCAACCGCAACTGAATCAAACCAACCTATGGGTGATCTACATCTTCACCCGTAGAATGCCTCAAATGGGGCCATTTGGATGCTGGAATGATAACGGTTGTTGTAAGCAAACTCCGCCAAAGGTAAGTGTTAATCCTATCTGGCACCAAAATCAACAACACAACCTCTAAGCATATCCTCAAGTACTTGAATAGTTCTCTCGTACTTACTATCTATCTGAGGGTGGAAGATTATGCTCAAATCTAGTTTACTACCTAGGCTATGCTGCAAGGCCTTGCAGAAGTGGGATATAAAAAATGAGCCACGGTCTGATACAATGGAAATCAAAACCCCATGAAGTCTCACAATATGATTAATATAGAGCTAAGCTAACTTCTTGGCTGTGAACTTCACCTTGATCGGGATGAAATGGGTGGCCTTAGTCAATCAGTCCATGACCTGATGTTTCGCTCCAATAAGAAAGCAATCACTGTCAGCAATTAACCTAACCAAAAGGTAGGATCAAATTAACAGGGAATACAGGGTTTGAATACGAGAATTCGCTATCAATCATTTCTAGTATCTATAACTAAAATCTCTAAATTAGGGGGGTTTTGTAATTCAACAACAAAGTAAAAGAAACACTATACTATGATGCGGGAAAACACTCAATTTTAGGGACAACTTGGGAATTGTGTTCTCCATGGTTTGTTGACTCGATTAACCTAGATAACATAACTATAATTAGAGATTCGCATGCATAACGGTAACTTAAGTTCTTCCAGCCCTCTTATGAAGGTGAAGGTCGAATTTCACCATGGTGCTTGGTCGGCAACCATGGCGTGCCAACTAACCATTACCTATTATCCTAGTCAACCTCCCCTTGGTCAGGTTTGGTTGATTAGACAAGAACACATCAATCAAATTCTGTCATCTATGTCTCTTTTCCTATTCATCACTACCTTGATCGGGATCATAATAGTAGGCAGGATTTGGTGTTGGGCACCACCAAGCAACAAGCATAACAAAGAGAAATAGATAATACATGCAAAACTCCAATCATAGAGATGCATTAACCTAGGCCATTTCAAGTCAACTACCCATGGTTCCCACAACCCCAAGTCGCGGGTGCTTAGCTACTCATGGCAAAGGTAAAACCAACAAAAATGCAAATATAAGACATGATTGAGAATTTTACCCAAGCCAATGAAGATTGAAAACACTACCAATTGCAAACCAGAAGCTTGATAGATTGATAGTAAGCACAAAGCAAGATTTGCAATCTCCAAAATTGGATTATTGATAGTTGTCTTGAGAGTATCTTCAAAGATGATATTTTCTTCTCAATTTCGAATCTCCTTCAATAAAACCCTAACTTAGACTATTTATAGTGTTTATAAAATAACCCTAAAAATTATACAAAAAAGACAACTAGTAGCTGGTACGCCTCGTAGGTACGATTAATAGGGTGACCTACGAGTCGTAATCGAGGTCTCCTATCAGGTTCTTGGTATCTTGGACTCAACTGGTATGACCCACTGGTACGAGTCCTAACTTGGGCTACAACTCATATACTCCTCTCGTGGTCTAGGCCTTTAGTTGTTGATCTAAAGTTTGTGCTCTCTGATTTCAGCTACGAGTACACCTATACGAGTCATAGTGAGACCTATGACTCGTAGGGTGGCCTCGTAAGTTGACCTCTACTTAGCAGATTTCTAAGTTTTTGGTCTCTGTTTCTTACTATGATAGCACCCTACGATCCGTAGCTTGGGTTACGACTCGTAGGTGAACTTATATGTCCGATGCTTCAGCAAAATCTACAATTTTCTCCAAAATTATACCAACCTAACTTTTCTGCAAGAACAACATAGAAACACATAAAAATCATAAAAAGTTACATTAAGAACTCACAAAATCCCTTGTTTTAGGCATCAAATGTGTTGTATTTTGACAGCACATCAACAGCCTCAACTTAGAATTGTTGTTTTTCCTTAAGCGATGACTCAATTTATGCAGACAATGAGAAATGCATAGCAACTATACTAATGGCATATACATCTTTCACTCTAATCCAAGTACCCAACTATCATTTTCAAAACCAGATTATAAAGCACTGAGCACAACAAAAACATGATGATGAATCTGGCAACCTAACTATGATAAGCTAAGGAGCATCAACTATCCACAATCACTTGTGCAACCATATGTTAATCAAGTAGTGCAAATGCCCTCACAGAAAAGAAGTCCCTTTTATTCACTCAAGAAGCATTTAGAATTCAGGGACCGAGGAAGTATTCTCACTCTTATAATTGAAATTCATACACAATTACTGACGCCATAGACTTGCCTCTATACTTATCTTTTAGCTTGGTGATAAAGTGGATTTGGATCACTATAGGACTTAAGGGCTTGTAACATAGGTTCAGGGGCCTTTGGTTTGGCATTTTAGGCAAATAGTGAGTAAAAGCTATCCTTGAACCATGTTTACCAAGACTTTTTGCTTTCATAACCCAACCCTTTCCATTGAATCCACCCTTATTCTCCTGTTTCAAACTTTTCTCGAGTGCTTTCTTTTTAATTTTAAATATGCCTTATTTTGAACTCAATTCTTGCTACTTTTTCTCAATTCAAGGCACTTTTCTTTTCTTTTTCTTCACTCAGCTCATAATTCTTCATTTCTTTCTTTGTTTCCCAACTAACCACCTCATTGTTATTACTTTACCACAATAAGATCCACCCTCAACTTAGGCTTTTAACTTGAGGTGAAGTACATAATATCTATTCCCCAAACTAGGGCAACAATTTGTAGCCACCCTCAACTTAGGCTTTTAGCCTTAATTAAGGTTCATATGTTCAAGGATAGACCAGGGCCAATATCAAGGTATTTCATCAAACAAGGTTAAGCTAGTAAGGTGTCAAGAAAGAATGAGTACATGAGAGGCTAAAAAATTTGGAACAAGAGATTCACTTACTCATTTGGTAGGTCATTTAGGTTAAAAGTGGGATCACTTAAAGAACAAAGGCCTAAGATCCTTTCCATATCAACCACATCACCAAAGCAACCTTCGAGTACTAAGGCAAGTTCTGAGTCCATACAAGATGCATGAATGCATAAAATAAGCTCACAACACATATGACATTGCACCCACAATCAAGTATAGACTCACAAGTTTGCTTCAAACCTCAACTAACCTTTACATTATCAGAACAATCATTGCCAGATCATTAAAATGTATGAATGCATCAAAATCACAACCTCAAAAATTTTGAGGGTATCCAATTTTTCAAATCATCCAAAAACAATTTAAAGACTATGTATATGCCAACAGATAACACTACTATGAACTTACACATTATCTACACTACCTAAACATGCTGATTCAACAAAAAATTAAACATCCACAAGGAAAAGAAATCACGATAAGAAAACCTTGGGATCAAAAATAGGAAAATAGGGGAAGTTATGGACTCGAGGCTACTCATACTTTATCTAAATCCATAACTTCCCACACCCCACCAAAATAGAATACTTTGTCTTCAAAGTAAAGAAAATGACAAAATAAGAACTGGGGTCAAAAGAAGTCAAACATCATGGTGCATCATGCACCGGTCTTTGGCTAGTCAGCAGGATCCTTGGTCACCATCTCCTCCTCAGCAATCTAGGTCGCATCTGTTTGTGAACTACCCTCTCCATGTGAATACTGCTACTTTCTATCTCTCTGTATTGCCACCAACAGGATCGACTCCTGCACCTTCTCTGGTATCGGCTCTTTCGCCGGGGCTACTGGGTCATCAGGTTGAGGCCTCTTCTGGCTCATCTCTGGATCATCTATCTCAAAGGACCTCTTCCTATGAGTATACAGGTGGTTAATTAGCTAGTCAAGTACCTCATCACCCTTCGATGCTACCTCCGGGACTGCAACAGGGGCTGCTAACATTTGTAGTAGGTCGGGCTTGAACTTGGACAACTTCTCAGTGACTGCGCTTGTGTCAGTAGGCCTAGCGCCCTCAAGTCTCCGCTGGACTCTAGCCTCAAATGCATCGACTCGGGCATCCATTGCTTTGACTCTCTCATCTTACAATGCACGGGTATGCCTTCATCCTCTCCTTAGAGCCCCTCACGGTCTGGCTGACCCAAGGTCTGACCTGTGCTGCTAAAGCCTAAAGTCTGGACTCCGCCGTAGCCACCCTTCGCAATAGTGCCTGAAAAGGAACAATAGAGATAATAGAATCAACCTGCAATGTAGCTGCTGCTGGTGCTAGAGTACTGGAGGATGGTGTGACTTAATCTCCACAGCTGGTGTAGGTTTTGTAGCGGCTAGAGTATTGCTGGTAGCAGCTAGAGGTTCACTCTAAGTCTGTGATTCTACCGGGAATGGCCCTGGCATGGCTGGAGGAACAAATCTTTGTAGAGATACTAGGCTCTTGTCATCCTTAATTAGACTGGGGTCTATCATACGCTCAACCTCTATATGAGGGTCCAAGTGAAGGGAGACCCGCACACCAGCTTCCTTGCATAATCTGTGTATCAAGATGGGGAATGGCAAGGCTTGCTGGGTGCGGAGTGCTAACTCGCGAATCTTTTCTGCCATAAGGCAAGCCTAGTCAATTTTGTACCCTGCTAAGATGCTAGCCAACAACACGACCCTCTCCAATGTGATCACATTATCAGTGAACATAGGTCTGATGCGCCAACAGATAATGGACCACCAAAACTTTGCCCTGAATGAGAGGTAGGCCTTAAGAATATACTCAGTGTGGTTTGTAACCCATGTTGGCTTAATATTTTTCTCACAAATTTGGCTCGCTATCCATCTAAGGAGATATGTTATCAGTATGGCATCCTTCTGATTGACCGCCTTTCTCATATCTGCAATCCTAGGTCATGCTCTGCAGTGGAGTATGACACTCTGTAATTTGGCCCAAATTGTACCCTCAGAATAGTTTCTTCTGAGATGTCAACAACCTTACCTCTGAACAGGACTTCACTCAATCGTGGCTGCTTAATAGGCTTTTTATGCTTCGGAAGAGTGCTATGTAAAGTAGCATAGTAGGAGGCATAAAATTCTCAGACCAGGTAGGGGGTATACTTTCCCAACACTTGTGATAGCCATCCTAGTCCATGGCACTCAATTTTAGATTCTATTCCTGGTGCACCACTTAATCCTGAGTCTTTTAACCTTGCCTCCTCATGAAACCTCTACACCGGCCTCCCTTGACTTTTTGGTTCCAGTCCCTTTTCATAGATTTCTCTCATGCCTGGAACACACCATCTTGTGTTTTGGAGGTCTGTGGAGGTGACGATTTAAGTTGAATTGGCTGGCTATTATGGAACAGTCTCCTCTGGTTGCACTTGAGATACCTCGAGGGCTTGGACTCAGAAAATAAGGCATCATCATCTGATCCTTCATCGTCACCCTCCTCTTAAGAAAAGGAGGGGCTATCCACTTCCATCGGAACCCTTATTGTTTATGACCTCGCCATAGGCACATTAGCTTCAGGATCTGGGTGCACATTTATCTCCTCAGTGAATTGTTCATCATCTGACGTCTCATCTCTCAGTCGGTGTCCTGGAGTCGAGGCAACGTCCCTTCTACTTCTTGGAGGCATGATATCTGAAAAGTCAACACATACCAATGCATGAGTCCCATCATGTTTTGTTCCATAAATGACGAACATATAAAACAATCAAACAAGAAACAATACAAATACCAAAGTGAAAAGCAATTGAACCATATGTAGGGTTGCAGATACGAGGTGAAGGTACAACTCGTAGGGTGGCCTATGAGCTATACTATAGCCTTGTAATGCCAAGTTACCTGAGAGAAATATATTCTGGAATCAACTACAAGATGAAAGTATGACTAGTAGGGTCACCTACAAGCCGTAGTCTGGGCTCTTACCTTAATCTAGATAGATTTTTAAAAAAATCAGATCTTGATCACAAGACCACCACTACGAGGTGTAGTAAGTGCTACAAAGCATAGGTTAGCTCGTATGGAAAGTGTAAGGCACCCCGGATGACTGTTGCCTTCTACGAAGGACCACTACGACTCGTAGGATGACTTATAAGTCGTAGTGGGTCCCCGTAGCAGAAAGTAGAGAGCACCCTGGGTGCCTCTCACCTTTCCATAATGACCATAAGTTAACTAGGAAACATCCAAAATTAAAAACACATGAATAACTCAGATAAGCTTAATCACTACACTTTACCAATCATCCCAAAATGAAACATGAATTCTCTCTCTTAGTCAAAGTATTTCCAGTATGAATTAATTTTGGACATCACGCAGTCTCAACATTAGGTTAGCACAATTGGAAATATGCAACGGTTCACTCAAGTTCATACAACAATCATTACTAACAACAAAATGATGCCACCCAAACATGGTTTCACCAGCTAATGACCCATAAATCACGTAATGGATACCTACATCCATAACACCAGACTTTATAATCGTAAGGCAGTGGTGGAATTAAAGAATCGACTTATTATAGGGGTATAGACAATTCTAAATCATACTCCTCCTACTTTCATAATCATTTTCACATGGTTTTGCTAATCATAATCCTAAAATATTCACTCAAACACCCACAACCCACGATTATTTAAGATGTTTACCAAACTTAACCACGAAAACTTACCAGATGAAAGATGACTGTGTGATAAGAAGAAGAAGAAAAAGTCAGAAACTTGGTAAAATATACTTGCTGGGAAATATGAGTAGAAGGAGGGTTTGGGGGATGAATGAAACAGTGAAAAGTGATGTTTTCAGGGTTATAAAGCGAGAAGAACCATTTTATGAGGGGACATAATGAGCTAAAAGACGTTAGTCTTTTAATATTCCAAACTGGGTTACCTTTTAAAATTCTATAGATCAGGCATACGATACCCCGACAACTAGTCGTCAGATGTCATATGACTCGTATGTCCCGATCTCGTAGCTTACCCAACACTTAAGAAAATTTAAAATGCATACCTAGGTACTACGAATCCCACTTACAACTTATAGGAGACCGTACGAATCGTAATGTTGGCTCGTAGTGTGTGTGCCAACTTTTGATACTTACTGTTCCCCTCTACGAGGCATGACTACGAGTCATAGTTGTCTGATCGTAGAAGCTGCTCTAAGCATAAATCTCTCTACTCCTCATTTTTCTTGTTTGTTCCTGTAACCAATTCCTCCAAATAAACTTAAATGCAAGACAATATAACTTATTCAAACTCTTAACAGTCACAGCAAAACATTAAACTACCACCCAACAAATTAAGTGAATAAAAATGTCTCAAAATAATCCAAAACATAAAAGATACTTGGGTTGCCTGCCAAGAAGCGCCTTGTTTAATGTCGTGGCTAGACCATGCCATTATGGATAATCAGACTTCTCCATAAGTTCCATTGCTGCTCCTTCTATTCTTCCTTTGCTCATCCTGCACTGCCTCTAGTTTCTTAGCAAGCTGCTCCATTCTATCTCCAAGCCATTGCATTGACATAGTTTGTTGTTCCACTTTGTAGTTACTTTTGAGAAAATCAAACTTTATCTCCTGAACAATATCATCTTGCTCATGACCTTGATCAGGACTTGTTTAAACATATGCTCAATCCTTGTCAGCTTATTAGTGATGCAATACTAATGCGATAACCTCGGCCAATTTGGCATATTCTCACTCTTCGGTTTGCTTGGGGCTCTCTTCAATACACTAGTGAGTGGTCCTGCCTGTCCTTGAAAGTGTTGGTAGATTTGGGAAACTGTAGATAGCTTGTCCATATGCTCAGTGATCTTATTAAATAGTCATCTTAGGAATGCCCAACAGTCCTTTCCAAACAATGCATCAGCATGCCCTTGTTGCTCAGATGTTAGTGCTCGGTAGAAGCTAGCCGCCAGTTCTTCATTAGTCAGACAGTAGTTTTGATTTGTTGCCAAGTACTGCTTATAACTTTGCCAAGCTACTACCAAAGGTTCTCTTGGCACCCTTTTAAAATTGCAGATGTTATTCTGTATATTTTGCTTGTTGGGCACTTTATAAAAGTTCATAAGGAAATTCTATGTACTTCTTCCCATTTAGAACAAACATCTGGTGGGAGAATTGACCACCATTCCACAGCCTCACTCCAGAGAGTCATGGGGAAAGCTTGAAGAGCCATGGCCTCCCAAGCAGGATGTCTTGTCCCAAGAACCCCCCTCATTGTTTGAGTAAAATTCTGCAGGTGAGTTTGGGGGTCTTCGGACTCTTGTCCATAAAACAAGGCTCGCCTCTACAATGTCTCCAACAAGTCGGTTGCGACACAAAGCTTTTGTTCAGTTTTGGTGCCAACCAACCTGCGAAGAGTCTAAACAACAAAAACAAAAGGTAAAAGTAAAATACAAGAGAGTTTAGAAATTAACACTAGAACTAATTAATAGTGAAATCACGTCAGACCTAGTTGTATTCCTCGGTAACGACGCCATAATTTCTGACGTGATGTTATCACTCCAATAAGAAAGTGGTCGCTGTCAGTAATTAACCTAACCAAAAGGTAAGGTCGAATCGACAGGGAATACAGTGTTTGATTATAAGAATTCGGTATTAATCATTTCTAGTATCTATAACTAAAATCACTAAATGGGGGGGTTTTGTAATTCAAGAATAAAGTAAAAGACTACGAGAATTTGCTATCAATCATTTCTAGTGTCTATAACAAAAATGTCTAAATGGGGGGAGGTTTTTTTGATTCAAGAACAAAGTAAAATAAACACTATACTACGATGTGGGAAAACACTCAATTTTAGGGATAACTTGGGAATTGTGTTCCCTATGGTTCGTTAACTCGATTAACCTAGATGACATAACTACAATTAGAGATTCGCATGCAGGATGATAACTTAAGTTCTTCCAGGCCTCTTGTGAAGGTGAAAGTCAAATTTCACCATGGAGCTTGGTCGGAAACCATGGCGTGCCAACGAACCATTACCTATTGTCCCATTCAAGCTCCCCTTTGTTAGGTTTGGTTGATTAGACGAGAATACATCAATCAAATTCTGTCATCTATTTCTCTTTTCCTATTCGTCACTACCTTGGTCGGGATCATGATAGTGGGTAGGATTTGGTGTTGGCCACCACCAAACAACAAGCCTAACAAAGAGAAATAGATAATACATGCAACACCCCAATCATAGAGATGCATTAACCTAGGCCATTTCAAGTCAACTACCCATGGGTCCCATAATCCCAAGTTATGGGTGCTTAGCTACTCATGGCTAAGGCAAAACCAACAAAAATGCAAATATAAGACGTGATTGAGAATATTACCCAAGGCAATGAAGATTGAAGACACGACCAATTGCAAACCAAAAGCTTGATAGATTGATAGTAAGCACAAAATAAGATTTACAATGCCCAAAATTGGGCTTTCCAAGAGAAAATGTGAGACTAAGCTAAAAACCTAAAAGTTGTCTTGAGAGTATATTCAAAGATGATGTTTTCTTCTCAATTTTGAATCTCCTTCAATAAAACCCTAACTTAAACTATTTATAGTGTTTACAAAATAACCTAAAATTATATAAAAAAGACAGTTGGCAGCTGGTACGCCTCGCGGGTATGACTCGTATGGTACCCTACGAGTCATAATTGGGTTCTCGTATCAGGTTCTTGGCATCTTAGACTCAACTGTTACAACCCAATGGTATGAGTCCTTCTGTTGTTGATCCAAAGTTTAGGCTCTCTGATTCCAGCTACGAGTACACCTGTACAAGTCATAGTGAAACCTATGACTCATAAGGTGGCCTCGTAATGTTGACCTCTACTTAGCAAATTTCTAATTTTTTGGTCTCTGTTTCTTACTACGATAGCACCCTATGACTCATAGCATGAGTTACGACTCGTAGGTGATGAACTCGTATGTCCTTTACTTTAGCAAAATTTGCAACTTTTCTCTAAAATCATGCCAACCTAACTTTTTTGCAGGAACAACACAGAAGCACATAAAACCATAAAAAGTCATACTAAGAACTCACAAAATCCCTTGTTTTAGGCATCAAATGTGTTGTATTTTGATAGCACATCAGTCCACCACCACCCATATAGAATCAAAACTACCAACATTAGGAGGTAAACCAACCATGAAATCCATGGTAATGCATCCCCACTTCCCCTCGGAATAGGTATCCTTTGTAAATCCCCACTCGGTCTCAAATGCTTACATTTAACCTGCTGACATGTCAAACACCTAGATATAAACTCTGATAATCCTTTTTCATGCAATATCGCCAGTTGTACTAGCTCAAATCATGGTACATTTTTGTTGTCCCTGGATGAATAGAATATCTAGCACAATGGGCCTCATCTAGGATCAATCTAATGAAATCACCTACCTTAGGCATACAAATTCTTCCCCTGATCATCAATACACCCTCTAAATTAATATTGGCTTTCTTAGCCTTCCCTCTAATCACCTTGTCATGAATCTGACATAGTTTTTCATCCTCAAACTTATGACTCCTAGTCTAATCAATCAAAGAGGAACGAGCCTCCACACAAGCAAGTACACCACCATCCTCAGAAATCTGCAATCTCACCAACCTATTAGCTAATATCTGAATCCCTAGCCAAGGGTTGCTCCTTAACCCTAATAGCCATAAGACTCCCCATGCTAAAATCTTTTCTACTCAATGCATGAGCCACCACATTGGCTTTACCCGAGCTATACAAGATGGTCAAATTATAATCCTTCAGGAGTTCAATCCACCTCATCTGTCTCAAATCCAAGTTCATCTGGCTGAAGATCTACTATATGTTACGATGGCTGGTGAAGATATTAGAATGAACACCATATAGATAATGCCTCTACAGCTCCAGTACAAATGCAACAGCTTCCAACTCCAAGTCATAGGTAGGGTAGTTCTTCTCATGAGTCTTCAACTATCTATAGGAAGAGGCAATCACCTTTCCTTTTTGCATTAAGACTCCACCCAAGCCAACCCCAAATGCATCACAATACACCATAAAGCTAACACCCTTCTCCGACAAGGTCAGAACAGGAGTTGTGATCAATAGTACCTTAAGCTTTTGAAAGCTCTCCTCATAGCCCTCCAACCAATGGAATGGAACATTCTTCTGAGTGAGCCTATTCCATGGAGATGCTATAGAAGAAAAGCCCTGAATAAACTGCCTATAATAACTAGCTAGGCCTACAAAACTATGAATTTTGATAGCCGAAGTAGGACTTATCCAACCTCGAACCACCTTAATCTTTGTTAGATCAATGCGGATACCCTTTTTAGACAAAATATGACCCAGAAATGTACCTGAACTCAGCCAGAACTCACACTTAGAGAACTTAGCATACAACATCTTCTCTCTTAGCCGTTGAGCATAATTCTGAAGTGTTGCTCATGGTTTGCCTTGGTCTTGTAGTAGACCAATATATCATTAATGGAGACAATAACAAAAGAATCCAAATATGGTCGGGATAGACCATCCATCAACTCCATAAAAGTTGTTGAGGCATTATTTAACTAAAATAACATAACAAGAAACTCATAATGCCCATACTTTATTCAAAAAACTGCCTTATGAGTGCTATAAGCCTTGATCGTTAACTGATAATATCCAACTCTCAAATCAATCATAGAAAATATGGCTGCACCTTGGAGCTGGTCAAATAGATCATCAATTCTAAGAAAATGATATTTATTTCTTGACCATTACTTTGTTCAATTATCGATAATCAATACATATTCTCATAGAACTGTCCTTCTTCTTCAAACACAAGACAAGGGTACCCTACGGTGACACACTAGGGCGTATGAACCCTTTGCTCAACAAATCTTAGACCTGCTCTTTTAGATCCTTCAACTCAGCTAGAGCCATACGATATGGAGGAATAGAAATGGGCTTAGTGCCCAGCTCAAGAGTAATGGCAAAGTCAATATCCCTGTCAGGAGGAACTGTAGGAAGGTTTGTAGAAAACACATCAACAAACTCTCGAATAATAGGAATAGACTCCATCAGTGGTGCTCAGCACTAATATAATGAAAGAATGCCAAATAAGCAAGAAACCTCAATCCACTAGTTTCTGTGCCCTAAAATAAGAAATGACTTTATTGGGGTAGGAACCACTCGAACCCTATGATAAAATACTTTATCTATCCAGAAAAGCTAAGGTCATAGTCTTAGCATAACAATCAAGAATAGCCTAATGATGAGAAAGCCAATCCATTCCTTACATAATACCAAAATAAACCATATGAAGAATAATCATGTCAACCAAAGTATTATAACTATCCAAAGAGACAAGACAAGATCAGAAAACCAAATCCACCAATAAAGGATCACCTACAAGGGTAGATAAATGCATAGGCATAGGTATATACTCACATAATAAGTCAAACTTGGCAGAGAAATATGCAAATACATAAGATTAGGTGGATTTCAAGATCAAATAATACCAATGTAGGCATGTGACAGACTGGTACAATACCTATAATAACAAAATTTGATGGCTTAGCCTTAGGCCTCCTAAGAAAAATATAAAAGTGCCCACCTTTACCACTAACTGCCCGAGTAGAACCTTTACCTCCCTACTATCCTGCTGCATCACCTGTAACCCTATCTGGAGTACGCCCACCTCTACCTGGTTGCCCCTATCACAACCCTTAGTCTAAGGGGTTATATCTCTAGTTGAAAGAGCCTAATCTCTGACTAGTGCTACTGAATAAAAGTGGTGTGGTCCTGCATGAGTCTGATGAGGGCAATATTTAAGCATATGGTTTTGAGAGCTACACCCATAACATGACCTCAGGTGAAGAGAGGATTGAGAAGATGGAGGGCGAATACTGTAACCACCTCGACCTGCAGGCCTTCACTGAAAGATGGAAGATCCTTGCCCATGACTAAATGAACCATGAGGGCCTTGACCACCCTCCAAAGCTGATGTGCTGTCAAAATACAACATATTTGATGCCAAAAAGTTGAGATTTTGTGTGTTCTCAATGTGAAATTTATGAATTTTATGTGTTTTGTGTTTGTTTTTATAGGAAAAGCAGGTGGGCACAATTTTGGAAAGATTGTAGATTTTTTCTGGTTTCTTTACAAACTTATGAGACTCTCTACGAGTCGTAGTGTTATCCATGAGTTGTATAGTTGGTTTCGTAGGGATTTTTAGTATTGGATGAAAGTCTGAAGATTTGAGGTTGAGCGACACAAGACCTTTTTACAATGCATACTCCACTCTATAAGTCGTATTGGGAGGTTTCATAGAAGTTTCTACTGTTGGACCAAGTAATGCAGATATGGAATACGAGAGGTAAATACGAGTCATAAATCATACTATGACTCATAAAGATATTTCATAGCAGTGAAGTCAAACATTTAAGAAGCTGGACACAAAAGCCCAATTACGACTCATAAACCTAGTTATGAGTCATAACTACGAGTCGTAGCAGCAGCCGATCAATTTTGGAAACTTGTTTGTAAATACTATAAATAGTAAATATTAGGTCATTAGATGAAGTTTTTCATAGTTTTTGAGAGATTATAACAGACTTAGATAGAGAGTACAAAATTAGAGTGTCTTTAGGGTTTTAGACTTGGAGACTAAATATTGGAGAAGAGAATACACTTGTGGATTCATTGCGTCTTTCAACTTTGTGATTCTTAATACAAATTAGATTTGCTTGTTCTTCAATTTATTTGGGTAAGAGATTAATTATGTTTTCTCAATTCATAGTTTCTTTATCTTTCCATAGCATGAGTGGCTAAACCTACGTATTAATCAAATCTCTTCATTTTAAATATTTTCTAGTGATGGCCAACATTGGAACTCGCCTAGTGTTACCTTCCTGATCTAGGTGGTAATGAATAGGAAAAGAGATTGATTAACAGAATTCAATGATGTGTTCTCATCTAATCAACCAAACTAGACTAAGGGAAGGTTGCTTGAGATTATGGTTAACGGTTAGTATAGCACACTATGGAGATAGGCCAAGTACCATAGTAAAATTCAACCTTCACCTTTGTCCAAAGGGTTGGAAGAACTTAAATTATTGTCCTACATGCGATATTCTAATTAAGAATTGTGATATCCAGAGATGTTGTGTTACTGAATAATGGGGAAAACAATCCCAAGTTGCTCTCATTATTGATTATCTTCCATTTTAGTTAGTTTAGTTTGAATTCCTTTCAATCATTGCAAACCCCCCCTCCTTTAGGGAATTGAGTTAGTTAATACTTGAATTATTTATTGGTGAATCAATTTGGAAAGTCTCTGTATTCTCTGTGGGATTCGACCTTAACCTTGGTTAGGTTTATTACTTTGACAATGATCATTTTGACCACAAAAGAGAGGTATATCTTGAGCATGATTGAAGAAAATGGCGCCGTTGTCGGGGAATACGGCAAGGTTTTGATTGAATTCACTAATAGCATAATTCGAGTATTAATTTCTTAGTTTCCTTGTATTTTACTTTTATTTTTGTTTTTATTTTTTCTTAGTTTCTTTGCAGGGTATACAACTTTTAAATGCCCAACACAAGGAGTCAAGGTATTCCCTTAGCTTCGATTAACTTAGAGATCCGACAGGTTACAAGAAGAATAGGTTAAACAAATGCTAATATCACGGTTAATGAAGCTATGAATTAGAATGTTGATATTGATGATAAGGATGACAATCCACCTCTTTGGAGAATAGGCCATAATCTAAGGACTTCAATAAGAATGCTTATGGATGGAATCAATATAGATTAAATCCCATGGCTATGGATATAATAGGAGCTACGGGTTGCCACCACTACCGATCGACACTAAGTTCACGGTTTCAAGTGGATTATTTCAATTGCTTCAAAATCGTGTTTTTTTTAGGCTCTACCATCAGAAGATCCTCATAGCCATCTGCATAACGTAGCTTTTGTTTGCAAGAGTGTAATGGGGACTCAAAATCTTTCCATGGATGCTGTCGGATTACGTGTTTCCCCATTATCTCTTATGAGTAATGTAATAGTATGGCTATCTGAGATCTCATAAAGCTCGATCACCAGTTGGGCGGATTTACAAAAGGCCTTTTTGGAAAGGTACTTCCGGAGGTTAAAGAAGCTCAAATTAAAAGATCAAATCAACAATTTTGAGAAATTACCTGGTGACTCAATTAGCACAATGTGAGAGAGATTTACAAAGTGTTTGAGAAATGTCCCAGACCACAAGATAGTAGATGATGCATTAGTAGAGATGTTTTATCATGCCCTAGATGATAATAGCCAAGCTTGTGCTAATACTATAATAGGGGGCATGTTCTTAGATCAACCTTTCACAAGGATTGCCGAACGGATAGAACAAGTGGTCAAAACTGATCGTGCATAGGGGAAATGAGAGAGAGCTTTGAGGAGTTCATGTGTTGTTAATGTTAGTTCAGAGCAAGCTAAGATCAATGAGGAGATCATGCAATAACTTGCTCAACTGTGCACAAACATGGATATGGTGATTAAGAAAAATCAAGAAAGACTGCATGCGGTAGTCCATCAACCTCCTCGAGCACCCGTGTATGATGAGCTTTATTATGATAAGAATGATTGCTTTGTGAGTGATCAAGCAATGGGCTTCTGGACCAATGTCCAAGGGTCCAACTCAGACTATTGGCGTCAAGGTTTCAGGAACCAAGGTTGGAACTACAATAGAGAAGGAGCTTATTGAGATAACCGAGGTGGTTATTATGAGAGGAATAAGGGTCCTAAAGCAGATTGGGGTAGAAGAGGTGGTGTTAGAAATGGTGCATATGTGCCACTCCATAATAGTGATACTAGGGCAAGCAACTCTAGGATTGAAGAGATGTTTGACCATTTGTTAAAGAAAGCTAAGACCCAAGATGAAACTCTAAGGGGAATAAAGTTCGATATTTCCAGTATAAATCAAAAGATAAAGTCTCATTTGTTGGCCATTAAGCAACTTGAGCAATAATTTGGTCAACTGTCTACTTAATTAAATCAACGCCAGAAAGGTATATTGCCAAGTGATATGATTCAAAATCCAAAAAATACAGGGCAATGTATGGCGGTGACAACTAGAGGTGGCAAGAGTACCATCGATCCTCTTATACCAGTTGAGGTAGAAGATGCTTGTGAGAAGGTTGTTGCGGGTAAGGATATTGTTGAAGGAGAAGATTGTGTAAAGGATGGGGTAGGTGAAGCAGTTGAAGATCCAAAGAAGTATAAGACCATCCCAAGGCCTCCTCCTCCTTTCCCTCAAAGACTCAAGAAGAAGGAGGAGAAAGGCAAGTTCAAACACTTCCTCCCAATGCTTAAGCAACTATCCATCAACATCCCTTTGATTGAAGCTTTAGAGAAGATGCCGGGTTATGTAAAGTATATGAAAGACTTAGTTACGAAGAAACAAGCTATGAGTCAAGAGCTCTCTAAAGATCACCAATATTGTAGTACCATCACTACGAAGTCATTGGCTTAAAATCATGAGGACCCAGGTGCTTTCACTATACCATGCACGATAGGAGATGTAGAGTTTGCAAGAGCACTTTATGATTTGGGTACTCGTATCAACTTGATGTCTCTTGCAATTTTCAAGATGCTCGGTTTGGGTACTCCTACTCCTACTAAGATGTGATTGTTAATAGTAGATAGAACAGTCAAGAAACCTATAGAGATACTTTATGATGTGTTGGTAAAAGTTGAAAATTTTCATTTTTCCTACAGATTTTGTTATTCTTGATTGTGAGGTTGATTTTATAGTTCCTATTATTTTAGGGAGGCCTTTCTTAGATACCGATCGCACCTTAGTTGACATGGAGAAGGGTCTGCTCATGTTCAGATTTGGTAAAGATGAGGTCATGTGTAATGTGTGTCAACAAGCAAGGAAGGACAGTGATGTGAGAGTGGTTTCAGTTATCGAGACTATTGATGATGATGAGTTAGAGGTACCACTTGAGCTGCGATTGGGTTTTGAGACTTTGGAGGCAGTATTGATGAACTTTGATAGTGATGGTATCCTAAATTATGAAGAGACAGTAAATGCTCTAGGGGTGTCTTTCAGTCCAAGATGCCAAACTAAACTAGAGCTAGATTTGTAGAATCGTTAGGCACCACCCACAAAGCCCTCCATAGGAAGCCCGCTGGTGTTAGAGATGAAAGCACTTCCATCATATTTGTTATATGCATTCTTGGGAGTTAATAATACTTTGCTAGTCATAATAGCTACAGACTTGATTGATGAGCAATCTGATGCCCTTGTAATAGTGGTCAAACAATTTTAAAAGTCTAATTATAGATATTATTGGTATCCCTCCTGGGGTATATACATATAAAATCCAGTTAGTCAAAGACTATAAGTCGAGCATTGACCATCAAAGACACCTAAATCCTCTCATGCAAGAGGTTGTTCACATAGAGATTATTAAATGGTTGGATGCAGGAGTAATTTTCTCAATCGCCGATAGCGAATGAGTGAGCCTGATACAGTGTGTTCCAAAGAAAGGTGGTGTCAAAGTGGTGCCAAATGCTAACAATGAATTGATCCTTATGAGGCCAGTCACAGGATAGAGAGTATGTATGAATTACAAAAAGCTCAATGCCTCGACAGAGAAGGATCACTTTCCTATGCCATTCATGGATCAGATGCTTGATAGACTTACAAAAAAAAGTGGTACTATTTTCTCAATGAGTATTCTGGCTATAATTAGATCATCATCGCTCTGGTGGATCAGGAGAATACCACATTTACATATCCCTATGACACCTTTGTATTTAAGAGGATGCCATTTGGGTTGTGTAATGCCCCAACAACATTTCAGAGATATATGATGTCCATCTTCTCAGACATAGAGAACACTATTGAAGTCTTCATGGATGATTTCAATGTGGTTGGAAACTCATTTGCGGATTGCTTGGCATACTTGCATGATGTATAGAACGTCATCTAGTGCTTAACTAGAATAAGTATCATTTCATGGTTAAAGAGGGTATTGTGTTAGGTCATAGAATATCTAGCAAAGGCATTGAAGTCCACAGAGCTAAAGTTGAGGTGATTGATAAGCTTCCACCACCCATCTCAGTAAAGGGTGTCATGAGTTTCTTGGGACATGCAGGGTTCTATCGAAGGTTCATAAAAAACTTCTCTAAAATTTCATACCCATTGTGTAAGTTATTGGAGAAAGATGCTAAGTTCGTGTTTGATGATGCATGTATGCAAGCCTTTGAAGAGTTAAAGAAGAGGTTGATCTCAACATCAATTATTACGGATCCAAACTAGTCGAAGCCCTTTAAAATCATGTGTGATGCAAGTGGGGTAGCTCTAGGTGTTGTATTAGGATAGCGCAAGGAGAAAATATTATACCCTTGATATTATGTCAGTAAAGCCCTGAATACAATCCAAAAGAATTACACAGTCACAGAGCAAGACCTACTTGCATTGGTCTTCGCATTTGAAAAGTTCCATTCATATTTGTTGGGAGCCAAATTAGTGGTTCATACCGACCAATCAACACTTAAATATTTGATGGCTAAAAAGGATGCAAAGCCAAGGTTGATGAGATGGGTACTCCTCTTTCAAGAGTTTAACTTTGAGGTCATTGACAGAAAGGACAAAAAATTAGGTTGCAGATCACCTATCCAGATAGAAAGATAGGGTAATGATGAAATTTGATGATGGACTAGAGATAAATTATTCATTTCTGAATAAGAGAGTGTTAGCTATATCGTATGATCTTATACCTTGGTGTGCAGACTATGCAAATTATTTGGTGAGTGATATTATGCCACCCGACTTAAACATACATCAACATCAAAAATTTATGCATGATGTGAGGAAATTCTTTTGGGATGACCCATACTTATTCCGTGTATGTGCTAATGGGATTATTCATCGCTGTGTTTTTGAGGTTGAAATGATGAGCATACTTGAGGCATGCTATTCGTCACTGGTTGGTGGACATCATAGTAGGATTCGAACAACCCATAAGATTTTACAATGTGGGTATTGTTAGCCCATAATCCACCAAGATGCCCATGACTATGCCAAAGCTTGTGATGGGTGCCAAAGAGAAGGTTGAATTACTCGCAAACATGAGCTCCCTCTAAATCCTATTTTGGTGATTGAGTTTATTGATATGTGTGGAATAGATTTCATGGGACCATTTGTTAGCTCACATGGAAACAAGTACATCCTAGTTGTTTTGGATCATGTATCAAAGTTGGTGGAGGTTGTGGCTCTACCTAATAATGAGGGTAAAAGTGTCACAACATTCCTAAAAAGGAACATCTTCTCGAGATTTGATACTCCTCGGGCTATTATCAGTGATGGAGGTTCTCACTTTTGCAATAGACTTTTTAAAGCTTTTCTTGAAAATTATGGAGGAAAATATAGGGTTGTGATGCCTTATCATCCCCAAACAAATGGGCAAATGGAAGTGTCAAATAGGCAAATTAAATAGATTCTATCTAAGACTATGAATGCAAACCGAACAGATTGGTCTCGAAAGCTAGATGATGCATTATGGACATGGACTGCATTTAAGAGCCCTATAGGCATGTCCCCGTATCAACTTTTTTTTGGGAAGGCATGTCATTTGCCCATGGAACTTTAGCATAAAGTAATATAGGCACTGAAAAAGTTGAATCTAGATTGGAATGATGCAACAACCTCTACATTGTGCCAACTTAATGAGCTTCATATGTTTCGATTGAAAGCATATGAGAGTTCGACCTTGTATAAGTAAAGAATGAAAATACAACATGACCGCCATATAGAAAATCGCCAATTCACACCATGGATTTGGTTCTACTCTTCAATTCCAGATTAAAGTTATTCCTTGGGAAGCTCAAATCTAGATAGTTGGGACCCTTTCAGGTAGCACACGTCTTTGATCATGGGGCCATTGAATTGGAGAGAAAAAATGGAGGCACTTTCAAAGTAAATAGCCAAAGAGTTAAGTCATACCTTGAAAATGTAGAAGAGATCAAGATGGTTGAAGAATAGGATCTTAGGGAAGTCTAAGTACTCAAGATAGCTATGTCGTGCTGCAATTATAAATCAAGCGTTGCTTGGGAGACAAACTAAGGTGGATAGGCACTTGGGCACCAAGGTATGTTTTTGGCCCCTACGATTATATTTTTACTGGATTTGGTGCATTGAGGACAATGCGATACTTTTTCGATGGGGTGTGAGTATTTATGGGCCTTGATGAAGTCTGAGTAGCTTATGGTACATAACTACCCCAAATTTTGATCCCAAGGTTTTCTTGCATGTGTTCTTTTTCCTCTTGGATATTTAATTTTTATTGAACCAGCATGTCTAGAATGTTTAGATAATATATGTGGCATATAGTACTTATACTTATAGCATATAAACTTGTTTTTGATGTTTTATGTTATGATTTGAAAAATGGTACCCACCAAAAATATTTTGATCAGTAGTTAAATTGTAACCATGCGTATTTGGGTGTTTAGCAATATTTATCCTGATAAGTAAGGGAAATTGAGATATGAAGCATTATGATCTATGAGTTTCTTGCTGATATGTATGCAATGCCAGGTGTGAGTAAGCTTATTTTACCAGATTCATGCATATTTTGTACTAATTCAGAACTTGCCCTGTTACTCTAAGTTGAATTGTAGATTAAATGGATTAGGAGGGGATCCTAGACCTTTGTTCTTTAATTAAGCCACTTTAGCCTAAAATAACCAACCAAATGATGTTTTATCCCTTGTTCCAAATATTTGAGCCTTGCATGTACCACTTCTTTATGATATACCTATTTAGCCTAGCCTTGTCTAGTGATGAACCTTGAAGTTGGCCCTGGTCTATCCTTGAGCATTGTGAACCTTGACTGAGGCAAATTTCTCAAGTTGAGGGTGGCTACCAAAAGTGGCCCTAGTTTGGAGAATAGATACAGTTTACTTCAATATAGGCTGAAAGCCTAAGTTGAGGGTGGCCGATGTAGAGGTAAAATCATAAAAATAAGGTGGTGAATTCAGAAAGAGTAAAAAAAGAAGAACATGATGTACCGGGAGAAAGAAAAAGATGCCTTAGATTGAGATTAAAAGCAAAATAGTTTGTGAAAATGAGGCAAAAGCTGACAAATGAGAAGAAAATACCCAAAAAAGCTTGAATATGAAGAAAAAGGGAGAATAAGGTGAAATTGAGTTGGTAAGGTGAAAAAAACATGGTTCAAGAATGGTCTTTAGTCACTATGTTTCCAAAAATACCCTACCAAAGCCCCATGAACCTATCTTACAATCCTAAAAAGTCCTAGAGTGATCCTAGTCTGGCTTGTTGAAAATTTGAGTCATGAGCATATGGGCAAGCCTATGGTATTAATCATGTGCATGAATATCTTTGTGAGTGAGTATGCTTGCACAGCCTTAATGTTAATCTTGAAATCATCATTAATTGTCTTATTTAAGACTTCTCTCTGTGAAGGTATCTGCATTGCATTGTTAGCATTTGACTTTGACGTGCTGTCAAAATACAGTACATTTGATGCCTAAACAAGGGATTTTATGAGTTCTTAATGTGACTTTTTATGGTTTTTATGTATTTTTTGTTGTTACTGAAGAAAAGGTAGGTTGGCATGATTTTGAGAGAAAGTTGCAGATTTTGCTGAAGTGTAGGACATATGATCCTTCCTACGAGTCGTGGCCCATGCTATGAGTTGTAAGGTGATCTCATAGCAAGGAATAGTAAGTAATAATCAGAAATCTGCTAAGTGGAGGTCAGCCCTATAAGGCCACTCTATGACTCGTATAGGTGGGTTCATAGAAAAGAATAGAGAGCTAAAATTTTGGACCAAGAACTGAAGGCCTAGAATACGAGAGGAGCATATGAGTCGTAGCCCAAGCAATGACTCATATCAATGGGTCATAACAATCAAGTCCAAAATGCAAAGTTCCTGATACGAGACCCCGATTATGACTCATAGGTCACCCGACGAGTCATACCTGTGCGACGTACCTGCTGCCAACTGTCTTTTCTGTTTAAATTTTAGGTTTGAATTTGTAACTACTATAAATACTTTATGATAGGATTTATTTTAGAGAGATCGGGCGTGAAACTTAAGAAAAAGACACTTTGAATATTCTCTAGAATATCTTTAGGGTTTAATGTTGGTTTCAAAGTTTAATTGGAAAACCCACTTTTGGGGATTGCAAAACACACATTGTATTCATTTTCCGTTCATCAAAGCTTGTGGTTTGAAATTTGTGGTGCTTTTATTATTTATTGCTTTGATCCGATTGATGTGTTCTCATCTAATCAACCAAACTTGACCAAGGGGCGATTGACTGGTACAATGGGTAACGGTTAGTTGGCACATCATAGTTGCCAACCAAGAGCCATGGTGAAATAAGACCTTCACCTTCAAAAGAGGGCTAGAAGAACCTAAGTTATCATCCTGCATGCGAATTCCCAATTAGAGTTATGTTGTCTAGGGTAATTGAGTCAACGAACAATGGGGAACATAATTCCTGAGTTGTCCCTAAATTTGAACATTTTCTTGCATTGTTAGTATAGTGTTTACTTTTAGTTTGTTTTTAAATCACAAACCCCCTCCCCTCCTTCTATTTAGAGATTTTAGTTATCGATGCTTGAAATGATTGATAGTGAATTCTTATAGTCAAGCCATGTATTCCCTTTGGATTCAACCCTAACCTCTGGTTAGGTTAATTACTAATAGCGACTGCTTTCTTATTGGAGCGTGAACATCAGATCATCAAAAAATTATGGCGCTGTTGCCGGGGAATACAGCTAGGTTCTTGACTTGATTTCACTGTTAGTTAGTTCAAGTATTAATTTCTAGATTCTCTTGTATTTTACTTTTATTGTTGTTTTTGTTGCTTGATTTTATTTGCAGGGTGTACTAGGTCATATGCCCAACACAAGGAGCCAAGGCAATCCCTTAGCTTTGATCAATTTGGAGATCTATCGACACTTTAGAAGAATGACTCAGGTGAATAAAGATATCGTGGTTGAGGAAGAAATGAATATGAATGATGATATGAGAAGAGAAGAGAATCCACCTCCGAGGGATGATAGGCCACAATTTAGGGATTTCAATAAGAACGCTTATGGTTGGAATAAATATCGCTTGAACTCTATGGCCATAGACGTTACTGGTGCTATAGTGTTGCCTCTATTATCGGCAGATGGTAAGTTCTCAGTGTCAATTGAATTACTTCAAATTCTCCAAAATTGTGGGTTGTTCACAGAGTTACCTTTACAGGATCCCCATCGCCATCTCCACAATGTTGTTTTCATCTGCAAGAGTGTTATGTGGACATAAAATCATTCTCTTGATGCCGTTGGTTTGCTGGTGTTTCCATTGTTGCTAATTAGTAATGCAGCTGTGTGGTTGTCAGAGCTTCTTTTGAGTATAATAACAAGTTGGGCAGAGCTTTAAAGAGTGTTTCTAGAGAGATATTTCCCAAGATCAAAGAAGCTTAAACTCAAGCATCAACTAAACAATTTTGAGCAATTGTTGGGTGACTCTAGAGAGATATTTCCCAAGATCAAAGAAGCTTAAGCTCAAAGACCAGATAAACAATTTTGAGCAATTCTTAGGTGACTCTATTAGTACCACATGGGAAAGATTCACCAAATGCTTGAGGATGGTTCCCGATCATAAGATTATTGATGATGCCTTGATTGAGATTTTCTATTGGGCACTTGATGAGAATAGTCAAGCTTGTGCCGACACAATTATGGGAGGCATGTTTCTTGACTAACCTTTTGCATTGATAGCCGCAAGGATGGAGCAAGTGGTTAAAAATAAGCATAGGGTCAAAGAGAGTGAGGTGCAATGAAGACTTCTTGTGAGGTCAACACCAACAATGAGCAAGCAAAGGTCAATAAAGAGATCATGGAGCAACTTGCTCAACTTCGCACGAGTATGGACTTGGTCTTAAAGCAAAACCAAGCAAGTGTTCAAGTGGTCACCCACAAACCTCCTAAGGCTCCTATGTATGAAGATCCATTCTTTGATAAAGATACTTGTTTCGTGAGTAACCAAGCGGTAGGTTTCTGGAATAACCCCCAATGGTCCAACTTAGACTATTGGAGGCAAGGTTCCAGGAATCAAGGTCGGAACTACAATCGTGATGGTACTTATTGAGACAACCGTATTCATTTTCCGT
>DF358134.1:60940-79927 GCA_000787875.1 Solanum virginianum | reverse complement strand
TATGGATGATTTTAGTGTAGTTGGGGAACTACAATCGTGATGGTACTTATTGAGACAACCGAGATGGCTACTATGAAAGAGAAAAAGTGTTGGATACTGAATGGGGTAGAAGAGATGGCTACAGAAATAGTTCTTATGTCCCTCCCCACAACCATGATGCCATGCAAAGTACTTCGAGGCTTGAAAAGATGTTTGACAAGTTATTGAAAAGAGCCGACCACCGAGATGAGACCTTGAAGGGAATGAAATTAGACATATCAAGCATAAACCAAAAGATAGGGTCTCACTCTGTGGCTACTAAACAACTAGAACAATAATTTGGGCAAGTTTCTTCGCAATGGAACCAATGCCAAAAAGGCACCTTACCAAGAAATATGGTTTAAAATCCTAAAAATGAGGGGCACTGTATGACAGTCATGACTCGTGGTGGTAAAAATCATATCAACTCACCAGTACCAGATGCTATGGATGAAAGTTGTAAGGAGAGTGTTAAAGAAGAAACCAAAGCGCACTGCCTGAAAAAGCAACCAAAAACATATAACGCATTTCCAAGGCCCCCTCCACCTTTTCCCTAAAGGCTTGGGAAGAGAAAAGAGGAAGGTAAGCTTTAGCAGTTTTTAGCAATACATAAAAAATTGTCAGTGGACATTCCTTTGATTGAAGCTCTTGAGAGGATGCTTGGGTATGCTAGATGGATGAAGGACCTAGTTAAGAAGAAGCAAGAAGTTAGCCAAGACCTCTCCCAAAATTTTCAATGCTGTACTGCCATCACCACAAATTCTTTGGTGTACAAACATGAAGACCCAGGTGCATTCACTATATCATGCACTATTAAAGAGCTTGCATTTGCCAAAGCACTATGTGATTTGGGAGCCAGCATTAACTTGATGCCTCTTACCATGTTCAGGAGGCTAGGTTTGGGCACCTCTGTCCCTACCAAGATGTGATTGCTAATGGCAGATAGAACAGTCATGAAGCTTGTGGGGATACTTTATGATGTGCTGGTCAATGTAGATAAATATATATTTCCGCAAATTTTGTTATACTTGACTGTGAGGTTGATTTTGCAGCTCTTATCATCTTGGGGAGACATTTCTTAGCCACAGGTCGCATGTTGGTTAATATGGAAAAGGGGTTGCTTACTTTCAGATTTGGTAAAGAGGTAGTTGTGTTTCAAGTTTGTCAGCAAGATAGAAAGGATTATGGGCTTCAGGTCATGTCAATGATTGAAAGGGGTGATGATAATAAAGTAAAGGTCCCGGTTGAGTTAAGACTGGGAGTTGAACCTTTGGCAGCTGTGTTGATGAATTTTGATAGTGAAAACATTCCTGATTATGAGGAGACAATAAATGCTCTTGGAATATCATTTAGGCCTAGACAGCATGCCAAGTTGGAATTGGATTTGAGCAACAGGGAAACTCCGCCCACGAACCCTTCCGTAGAAGTCCCGCCTGAGTTAGAGTTGAAGGCACTACTAGTGCATCTAAAATATGCATACTTCATACTTGGGAGAAAATAGTACGCTGCCAGTCATAAATGCAGCTGATTTAAGTAAAGTACAAGCAGAGGCCCTTGTTTCAGTTCTTAAACAATTTAAAAAGGCTATTAGGTGGACAATTGCAGACATCATTCGCATACCTCTAGGGATATGCACTCATAAAATCCAACTAGTTAAGGTTTGTAAACCAAGCATCGAACATCAGAGATGGTTGAACCCCCAATGAAAGAGGTTATGCGAAAAGAAATCATCAAGTGGTTGGACGTAGGATTCATCAACCCAATCGCAAATAGTGAATGGGTTAGTCCAGTCCAGTGTGTTCTAAAAAAAGACAGTATCACAGTGGTTCCTAATGCTAAAAATGAGTTGATTCCCATGCGACTAGTTACTGGGTGGAGAGTGTGTATAGATTATAGGAAACTTAATGCTTCCATAGAGAAAGATCATTTTCCAATGCCATTCATGGATCAAATGCTTAATAGACTTGCAGAGAAGGGTTGGTACTGTTTCATTGATGGATATTCCGGGTATAACCAAATTGTCATTGCACCTGAAGATCAAGAGAAGATAACTTTTACATGCCAATATAGTACCTTTGCATTTAAGAGAATGCCTTTTGGATTATGTAATGCTCCAGCAACATTTCAAAGATGCATGATGTGTATTTTCTTGTACATGGTTGAAAGCACTGTTGAGGTGTTTATGGATGATTTTAGTGTAGTTGGCCAATCTTTTGAAGAGTGCTTACTATATTTGCACGATGTGTTGCAAAGGTGTGTTGAGAGTCACCTGGTGTTGAATTGGAAAAAAATGTCACTTTATGGTCAAAGAAGGCATCGTACTTGGTCATAGAATTTTGGGCAACGAAATCAGGGTTGACAAAGCAAAAATTGAGGTTATTGAAAAACTACCACCATCGATTTCTGTGAAAGGTATCAGGATTTTTTTGGGTCATGCAGGGTTCTACCGTCAGTTTATAAAAGATTTTTCTAAGATTTCATAACCCTTGTGCAATTTGTTAGAGAAAGATGTCAAATTTGTGTTCGATGATGCATGCATGCAAGCCGTCAAAGAATTGAAGAGAAAGTTGACTTCGACACCTATTATCGTAGCTCTAGATTGGTCCAAACCCTTTGAACTAATGTATGATGCAAGTGGGGTGGCTTTAGGAGTGGTGTTAGGTCAACGCAAGGAGAGAATTTTGTATCCTATTTACTATTACAGTAAGGCACTTAATGTGGCTCAGAAGAATTGTACAGTCACTGAACAAGAATTGCTCGCCCTAGTCTTTGCTTTTGAAAAATTCTGGTCATACTTGTTGGGAGCTAAGGTGATAGTGCACACAGACCACACAATACTCAAATATCTGATGGTGAAAATGGATGCAAAGCCAAGATTGATAGATGGGTACTCCGTTTGCTAGAATTTAACTTTGATGTGATTGACAGAAAGGGCTCAAAAAATTAGGTAGCCAACCATCTCTCAAGATTGGAAGATGAAGCTATGGTGAAATTTGATGATGGTTCTGATATCAATGACTCTTTCCCTGATGAGAGGGTATTGGCGGCCTCACATGATCTCATACCTTGGTTCACAGACTATGCTAATTATTTGGTGAGTGACATAGTGCCTCCTGACTTGAATACCCATCAATGCCGCAAGTTTATGCATAACGTGAAGAAAGTCTTTTGGGATGAGCCATATTTATTTCGTATTTGTGCTAACGGGATCATCCGTAGATGTGTTCCCGATGTGGAAATGATGAGCATTCTTGAAGCATGCCGCTCATCATTGGTGGGTGGCCATCACAGTGGAGCTCGAACTGCTTATAAGGTAGTATAGTTTGGCTATTATTGGCTATCTATACATCAGGATGCTCATGACTATGTCAAGTCTTGTGACAGATGCCAAAGAGAGGTAGAAGTCTCGCGAAGGCAAGAACTCTCTCTTAATCCTATTTTGGTGATTGAGTTGTTTGATATTTAGGGTATCGATTTCATGGGACCCTTTGTTAGCTCCCATGGGAATAAATATATCTTAGATGTTGTTGATTATGTCTCTAAATGGGTAGAGGCCATAGCATTACCAAACAATGAGGGCAAGAGTGTGTAATCATATAAATTTTATGAAAATAAAAATTTTATAATATGATTCAAATTATATTAGATTCAAAATATACTAGTCCAAATAAATATTATGAATTAATATAATTGGGTTAATTAATTAAGTCCAATAAAATATAGATTTAATTAAAAGTCCAAATTCATTTATTTGGGCTACAAAAGAATGACCCACTTTATTAGGCCCAATATCTTCTCATCCTAAGAGTCCAACTTGATGCTACATGTCGGATGATGTGGCGTTCCAAGTCAAATAAAGAAATCAATAGGATCACACCATGTGTCAGAATGTCATGGCATTACTATCTCAAATCAAAGGCCAATGAAAATACACCACATGTGCAATGATGTGTCTCAACCAATCAAATATCACCATGTCACTTAAAGAGAGTCCTATTCTTATCACTTTTCCTGCGCCATGTCACCTTAAATCTGATTGGCTAGAAGAAAGCCTAATTCTATTATAAATCAAGGAGTCCAATTTTTATCACTTTTCCTGCGCCATGTCACCTTAAATTTGAGTGGCCGGAAGAAGGTCTGATTCTATTATGACTCCCTCATTCTACAACTATATAAAGGGGTCCTCATAATTCAAAATTAACATCACGAATTCTAACAAGAAGCAAGAGAGAGCTCATGGATCAAACACACAGATTTCTCTACAAGCAACAAGAAGAATTCAAGAAATCAAGTATTCAAGTTTAAGAACGCATCAAGATCAAGACCACCAGATTCAAGAACAAGCCCAAAAACCCTTGGATTCAAGTAAAAGTCAAGATCATGTTTAAGAAAAAGATCATATCAAGTCCAAGTTCAAGTTCATCAAATTCATATATCAAAATCAAGACCACCGAATTCAAGATCATGCCCAAAAGCCCTTGAATTCAAGTACAAGTCAAGATCAAATCTATCAAGTTTTTCAAGATTCAAGAACAAGCTAAAGAGCCCTTGAATTTATATTTGAAAAGCAAATCAGAGGATTCATAAAGATTGTAGAACTCACTCCTTGAAATAAAATACTATGATTGTGGCAATATTTTTCGTTCCTTGATTATTATTTTCTAAGACGCGAATTTTATTGTCATACAAATTCTGGCACGCCCAGTGGGACAATCTCTACCTCTCATATCAACTTTTCAAGAATCAAAGAATATTTAAAATAGCTTCCAAGAAGATCAACTCCCAATCAACTTCCTCCAAGACTGTTGATTCCAAGTTCTCTGCTAAAGTAGAGGGAATCCTGGATGTTAGTTTTGGAAGTGTTAGAGCTATTACAAGGAGCAAAGCCACAATGCTAGGACAACAAACACCGCGAGTGTCATCTACACTAACTCCTAATTTTGGATCTTCAACTCCAAGAGGAGCAAGGTCCTCTACATATGCTTCAGACGGAGGAAGCAGTGTTGCTGAGAAGATGAAGCAAACACTTTAGCTCTACTTGAGGTCTCTGGTTCCAAGATTTCTACTGCAAAGAAAGACCAGGACTAATCCAATGAATCTTCTCCACAAGGATCGCATAATGTGAGACCTTTAAAGATCAACTTCTATGATAATCCATGCTACACTTCTATGCTTCCAACAGTCATGCAAGTGATGACAACTAATGCTTTATCCACAGAGGAACAACTTGCAAGTCTAGCAAAGATGATTCAAGGAATGACCAGGCATATGCAAAACCAAGAGTGTCGCATCGATAAGTTGATGGATAAAGTAGATGGCTTATTAGATAGGGAATCTATCCATGCACCTAGGAAGGGTATTAAGATTCAAGAGACTGAAAATCCTGTGAATCAACTGTCAAGGAGCTGCCAGTTTTTGCCGAAGGAATGATCCCACTTGATCAATTAAAGGAGTTCATTGAAGGGACCATTAAAGACAAGTGTGAAGTCTCCACCAAGTCTTACCATATGTATGCCAAGCCTTACACTGCAAGGATTGATAGCCTCAAAATGCCTGCCGGTTATCGATCTCCCAAATTTCAGTAATTCGAAGGCAAAGGGAATCCAAAGCAGTATGTTGCACACTTTGTAAAGACATGTAATAATGTTGGGACCTCTGGAGATCATCTCATCAAACAATTTGTCCATTCCTTGAAAGGAAATGCCTTTGAGTTGTATATAGATCTTGAGCCTCATTCCATTAACAGTTGGGAGCAACTGGAGCATAAGTTTCTCAATCGCTTCTATAGCACAAGTTGCACAGTGAGCATGGTAGAACTCACAAATACTCACCAAAGAAAGGATGAACCAGTCATTGACTTCATAAATCAATGGAGGAATGTAAGTCTGAATTGCAAAGATAGACTTAGTGAAGCTTCTGAAATAGAAAGATGTACCCAAGGAATGCACTAGGGGCTTCTCCACATCCTACAAGAGATCAAACCTAAGTCTTTTGAAGATCTAGCATCTTGTGCTCATGATATGGAGTTGAGCATGTCTTCTGCAGGAAAAGATGGAATGCTTATTCACGATCCTCGCAAAGGAAAGGATAAGCAAGAACCAAAGAAATGGAGCAAATTTGTGCTCAAAAATGATAACAAGAAATCTATGACTATCAACACATCGCTCGTGAAATTCACTATAAAGAAAAGCAGGAAGCAGAGTGTGAAGACAACTTTCCAGGGGCGTCTAAACTGAAAGTTGATTTTAAAGGAGATGCAAGAAAAAGAATACCCTTTTTTGGATTTTGATCTTTCTCAAATATTTGATGAGTTGGTTAAATTGAAGCTCATCGAGTTACCAGAGAAGAAATGGCCCAATGAAGCTGGAAAGACTGATGATCCAAACTATTGCAAATATCACTGACTTTTAGGTCATCCTCTTGAAAAGTGTTCCATCTTCAAAGACAAAATCATCTAATTGGCTAGGAAAGAGAAGATTGTCCTTGATGATGAGAAAGCTAGTTCTAACCAAATCTCTATCACTTTTATCTCGCTTGACTCGATCCAAATATATACATATGAAAAGGAGAAGTCCTTAGAGCCCCACAAAATGCAAACTGATAGAGATGATGATGAACTTTAGATTCTTGTGACTAGGCAGAGACGCAACAAGACAAGTTCACAAAGAGAATTATCTAAGAAACCGATAAGAGAAAGGATGGTGAGGAGACCAAAGAAGCAAAAGCTAGTCACGCATCTAAAGAAAGAAAGGGTGGAAGTGCATCATTACCAAAAGGCATGACATCTTGTGACTTTTAGAGAGTTCTTGCTGAGTTAGTTTCACATTAGAACTGCCAAAGACAACAATGAGACATCATGTTTTAACACTGACGAAGGAGAGACAGTTGGTGAAAGTTCATCAAAGATGTCTCCAATGGATAAAGAATAAACAACAAGCCAAACCTCATCAAAAGCGTCTTGCTTTTCTTTTGAGAAGCTTAAAGAACCTTCTTCTGAAAAATCACATGCATATGATACAAAAATCACATTTACAGAGGATGATCTCCTATTTGGTGAAAAACTACATAATCGTCCGATCTAGTGCATGGATGCACGTGATCGATGCAAAGACTTCATACAATATATTGCTTGGAAGGCCTTGGGTGCATGAGAACAAAATTGTATCTGAAGAATTATATTGTGAAGGAACCAAAACTCGACGATATCAAATCGACCAAGTCTAATGCATTTGTAAGCAAAAGAACTGATGCAGTGGTTGTAAAGATCAAGGCCAGTATAGGGGAGTTGGAGTCTTGTCCAGATAAAAGGAAGATTATGTCCTTGAAAAAGAAGCCAACTTTTGTACCCCACTATGTTCCAAAGGTAAAAAAAAGAGGTAGGTCAATCATCTGATGTTCAGAGAAATATACTGGGAGGGCTAACTCTTCCTATCAAATGCATTGATGCAATCAATTTGTCTTCAAAGCTACTGGGAAAGTTTGTGGCTCAAAATCTACCACAAGATATGCCACTCCCTACGAAATGTACAAAGGGCTTTGATCCAAATACTTACAAGTTACTTGCGAAGGCTGGATACAACCCTAATAAGCCATCTAAATTAGGTAAACTCCCATCACATGATATCACCAGGAAAGCGCGTGAAGGTTTGGGCTATAGCCAACCACCTCCGGTCCACATTTCCATAAGAAGAACAAGTAACAATTACATCACCATCGAAGATAAGTCTTCTTCTTCTAACAAAAGGCCTTCTATTTTCAATTAACTTGGAAAACCCACTATGAGAACTTCTGTGTTTGAGAGGTTGGGAAAATTGAAGAAAGAAAGTAAGAAGCATTGGAGAAGTTACCTAAGGGTGACAACACTTGCTCTGCTTATCCGAAAGGATGTCTAAAGCACAATTCCCTCTAGGATGAAGCAAAAACTAAAACTCATGGTTTCGTGTGGAGAAATGCTAAAGGCAAAGACTCACACAGTGGTTCACACCAAGGAACATGAGGAAGATGAAGAAAGCATGAGCTCCTCATATCATATTGCAGCTTCGAGGGAGCTCGATGCCTCATCTTAAATAAAGGTTGATGGAGGATCAGAATATATTATTTGGTGTTACCACATATCTATTAGTGAGAATGATCCACAAGAGGAAGAAAATGTTGGAGATGCTCTACCAGAACTGGAAGAAGGAGTGAAAGCCACGATAGATCCTTTAAAGGAAGTTAACCTTGGCACTGATAAAGACTTGAGGCCAACTTACTTAATCGCTTTTCTAGAAGTTGATAAAGAAAATAATTATATGAATCTACTCAACGAGTATAAGGATGTCTTCACTTGGAGTTACAAGGAAATGCCTGGCTTAAATCCTAAAATAGCAGTCCACCAATTGGCAGTCAAGAATGGTGCTCGTCCTATGAAGCAGGCCCAAAGATGTTTTAGGCTAAAGTTGGTCCTATTGATTGAGGATGAAGTCAACAAGCTTACTGAGATAGGCTTCATTTGTGAAGTTAAATATCCCACGTAGATTTCAAGCGTTGTTCCTGTGAGAAAGAAGAATAGACAAATTCGAGTTTGTGTTGACTTCAAAGATCTAAACAATGCATGCCCTAAAGATAAGTTCCCATTGCCTATTCCAGAGCTAATGATTGGTGCTACAATTGGTTATGAGGCAATGTCATTCATAGATAGTTCTTCTGGTAATAATCAAATCCGCATGTCACTAAAGGATGCAGAACTCACCGCATTTTGCACCTCTAAAGGTATATATTGCTACAAAGTGATGCCTTTTGGTCTAAAAAATCTTGGTGCCATATATCAAAGAACTATGCAGAATATATTTGACAACTTACTCCACAAAAATGTTGAATATTATGTTGATGACTTAGTGGTGAAGTAGAGAAAGAGGGGCGACCATTTGAAAGACTTAAGAATAGTGTTTGAATTACTCCGAAGATATCAGGTAAGGATGAACCTATTGAAATGTGCCTTTGGGGTTACTTCTGGCAAATTCCTTGGCTTTATTGTGTGACATCAAGGGATCGAGATTGATCAGGCTAAAGTTGATGCCATCTTGAAGATACCCCAGCCTCGACGCATTCTTGAGATATAAAGCCTTCAAGGAAAGTTAGCTTACCTGAGAAGGTTTATCTCGAATCTAGCTGGCAGATGCCAACCATTCAGTCATCTTATGAAGAAAGGTGTTCCTTTCAAGTGGGATCAAACATGTAGTGAACTTTTGAAAGCATCAAAGCATATCTGGCAAACCCTCAAGGTCTAGCAGCCCCTATACCTGGAAAGCCATTGATACTCAACATTGCAGCACAAGAAAGGTCTGTTGGAGCCCTATTAGCTCAAGAGGATAGCGAAGGAAAAGAAAATTCTCTCTACTACTTGAGCATAATGATGATACCAAATGAGCTGAATTATTCGCCAATCGAAAAGTTATGTTTGGTTCTAGTCTTCTCAATTCAAAAGATGAAGCATTATTTTTAAGCTCACGTTGTTCATCTGATATCTAAAGTAAACCCCATCAAATTTGTCATGTCGAAACCACTCTTTAGCGACCAAATGGCAAGGTGGTATCTCTAATTCCAACAGTTTGAGATAGTGTATGTCCCCTAAAAAGCTATAAAGGGACAAGTATTAGCAGACTTCTTGGCAGACCATCCGATACCAGATGATTGGGTGATAACTGATGAGCTCCCTGATGAAGATGCGATGGTCATTGAAATATAACCTCCTTGGAAGATGTACTTTGATGGGGCTGCACATCATGGCGGAGTTGGCGCTGGATTGGTGTTTGTCACTTCACAAGGAGAGGTCATACCATTCTTCTGCACGCTGAAACAACATTGCTCCAATAATGTCACAGATTATCAGGCATTGATACTTGGTCTTGAAATGGCGGTCGACATGAAACAACTATAACTATAAGTCTTTGGTGACTCTCAGTTAGTGATTAAACAACTTTTGGGAACCTATGAGGTCAGGAAGCCAGAATTGCGCCTCTATCACTGTTCTGCTCAAAAGTTAATAGGATGGATCAGAGATGTAATGCTCCAACATGTGCCGAGAAAGGAAAATAAAACAGAAGATGCCTTAGCTACTCTAGCTTCACCTCTAACTCTCCCTGATCATACGCAAGTTACTATCTGCCAAAAATAGTTAGTACCACCACTAGATGAAGATGAAGATATGGAGAATAAGCTTGAGCATGTTGTTGCAGTTTCAAAAGCTAACAGAGAGGACTGGAAACAAGCTATCATCGACTATTTATGTTACGGTATACTCCCAGAAGATGCCAGAAGAAAGATTGGCATCCATCGTCGTGCACCCCATTTCCTTTACTATAAGGACACGCTATATAAAAGATCATTTGTGGGGGTACTCCTTCGATGTATGGGAGAGGAAGAAGCAAGTTAAGCTTTGCAAGAAGCGCATTCAGAAGTATGTGGATCGCACCAATCTAGACTAAAGCTCCATTTTCACATAAAGAGAATGGAGTATTATTAGCCAACCATGGTAAAAGATTGCTTGGATTATGCTCGAAGGTGCAAAGCTTGTCAATTCCATCCAAACTTCATACATCAATCGCCTGAAATTTTACACTCGACTATTGCATCTTGGCCATTCGATTCTTGGGGATTGGATGTTGTCGGACCACTGCCAAAATCTTCTAGTGGGCACCTATATATCTTGGTTACAATAGATTACTTCTCGAAATAGGCTAAAGCTATCGCTCTCAAGGAATTAAAGAAGGAGAACGTTACAAATTTTATTCAAGTAATATCATATATCAATTTGGTATTCCTCAATACATAATAATCGACAATGGCAAGCCATTTGATAACAAATTAATGAATAAGATTTGTGATCTTTTTTGCTTCAAGAAGTAGAAATCCTCTATATATCATGTTGCCGCCAATGGTCTTCCTGAAGAATTCAATAAGACTCTATGCGATCTCCTAAAGAAAGTAGTCTCCAAGTCTAAATGAGACTGGCATGAAAGAATGGAAGAAGCTTCGTGGGCATATAGGACAACATATCGCACACCAACTCAAGCAACCTCATATTCACTTGCTTTTAGAGTTAAAGTAGTCCTGGCACTTGAGCGACAGATACCTTCTTTCAGACTTGCTATTCAAGAGGGACTTACCAAAGAAAACAATTCTCGACTACGTCTGTTTGAGTTAGAAGCGTTAGATGAAAAGAGGCTCAAAGCTCAATAAAATCTTGAATGTTATCAGGATCATCTATCTCTTGCTTTTAACAAAAAGGTTCGCCTAAAGTGTTTTCAAGTCGGAGACCAAGTCCTTGCATTAAGGAGACCCATTATCACTTCACACAAAACTGGGGGGAAAATTCACCTCGAAGTGGGATGGACCATATGTAGTACAAGAAGCATATTCAAATGGTGCTTACAAACTTGTTGATGCAGATAGCCTAAAGATTGGTCTCGTAAATGCAAAATTCCTTAAGAGGTACTACCCTTGAAGTGAGATGACACTCCGTGACGTACGAGCATAAACTGTATGTTACTTCTGGCCCGCAAGAGTATAAACTGCGTAAGGTACACCTAAAAAAAGAAAAAAACACTCACTCTCCCAGAACACGTTATGAATTGATCCTCTTCATTGAGGTACGTAGGCACTTGGAATCATATTCTAAGTTCAGTTGCATAAGTGTCAAAAAACCATATCCCCACTTGATCTCTTACATGAGTATTAAAGTTGTGAGTACCTTTTCACCAAACTTTGGACTCATGCCAAATGGTGGTGACTTGATGGGGGCAAACCTCTATCAAATATGCAAATTAGAGTCTGCAAATTCTCTAAGACTGCAGCTTGAAGTGTTCATGTCTCCCCAATATGAAATTCGAAGTCTTTAAATACTCCAAGTACGCAAGTTAAGGTCTTCAAATCCTCTAAGTACGCAAGTTGAAGTCTTCAAATCCTCCAAATACGCAAGCTGAGACCTTCAAATCTTGCATGTATCAGAGATGAAGTCTTCAAATCCACAAGTTGAAGCCTTTAAACCTCCAAGTACACCAGTTGAGGTTTTCAAAAGTATGTGAGATGAAGTCTTCAGTATGCAAATTGAATTCTTTAGATCTTTTAAGTACACAAGGTAAAGTCTTCAAGTTCTTCAAATATGCAAGCTGAAGTCCTTAAATTCTTCAAGTATGCAAGTTGAAGCAAATCTGCAAGTTATAGTCTTCAAGTCTATTAAGTTTGCAAATTGAAATCTTCAAATTCTTCAAATCTGCAAGTTGAGGTCTTCAAATCTTCTAAGAATGCATGTTAAAGTCTTTAAATTCTCTAAATATGCAAATGCTCCAAGTATGCAAGTTGAAGTCTTTAAATTCTTCAAATCAACGAGTTAAAGCCTTCAAATCCTCCAAGTGCGCAAGTTGAAGCTTTCAAATCCTCTAAGTTTTCAGATTGAAGTTTAAAATCCACCATGGTTCTTCAAAGCCACTAAGTGTGTTAACTTGAAGAAAATCTTCAAAGTTTGCAAGTTGAAATCTTCAAATTAAAGTTTTAGCTTCATCATGTCTGCAAATCATCGAGCTTGAAAGTTGAAGTCTTCAAGCCTTGACCTTTCTTATGGTGCGAATGTCTATCCATTCCTTTTTACCATAAGTTACCTTTTTCTTAAGGAGGGAATGAGTAACCATTTCTTTGCGCGATAAGAATTACCATAAAGTTACCTTGTTCTTTAGGTAGGAATGAGTATCTATTCCTTTGTGCGATAAGAACTAGCATAAAGTTACCTTGTTCTTAAGGCGGGAATGAATATCCATTCCTTTGCGCGACAAGAACTACCATAAGTTACCTTGTTCTTAAGTCGGGAATGAGTATCCATTCCTCAGCCCGATAAGAACTACTATAAAGTTACCTTGTTCTTAAGGAGGGAATGCGTATCTATTTCTTTGCGCGATAAGAACTACCATGAAATTACCTTGCTTAAGGTGGGGGATGCGAATCCATCCCTTCATACCTCAAGACCAAATTTTTGTAATAATAAGAATCTTGAATTATGACCCTACAACAAAAAAAAACTGGGGACCAATTTGACAAGAAATACAATAAACATGGACTTTATATTACAAGAAAAAAATATAATCATTTTTCTTTGTAAGTATTTTATTTTATTCTTTTAACAAAAAGGATAAAAATATGATTATTGGGAGCATGTGATTGCAAAAAGAAAAAGAATGATTCATAACCAAAGAAATTGCTTCTTGATGAATTAAATGCATGTATACTCTTTTTTAGTCACTTTCACACGAAATACAATGTGATTAAAAAAAAGGTGATTCATCAACCAAAAAGTTGTTTCTTGATGAATTAAATACATATATACTCCTTTTAAGTCACTTTCATATGAAATGCAATGTGATTAGAAAAAAAAAGGAAATCATTCATCAGCCCAAGAAGTTATTTCTTGATGAATTAAATGCAGGTATATTCTTTTTTTTAGTCACTTTCATATGAAATACAAGATAGCCATGTGATTAAAAAAAAGAAATGATTCATCAACCAAAGAAGGTATTTCTTGATGAATTAAATGCATGTTTATTCTTTTTTTTTAGTCACTTTCATATGAAATATAAGATAGTCATGTGATTAAAAAAAAGAGATGATTCATCAACCAAAGAAGTTATTTCTTGATGAATTAAATATATGTATATTCTTTTTATGATCACTTTCATATAAAATACAAAATACCCATGTGATTAAAAAAGGAGGAGGAAAATTGCAATTACAAGAAAAGAAAAAAGAAAATTACCTGAAAAAATTTTGACCGGCAAAGCAAGTTCAACGATCTGCAGCCTCCAAAGTTAATGCTCACAGACGAAATAATGCGGGGCTATTTAAAGAGGGGCATGCGATGTACAACTCCTAGTTAGAAAAGTTATTAAAGTTGTAGAAGAAGTGGATAGAAATCCTATTCCTAATAGGAGGGTGACTAAACCATAGGCGGTGTGCGAGCAATATCCTTTTGGGATTAGGACATTAGAATGGTGGGAGGGTCAAAGTTGATAAACATAGTTATCCTTTCCTAATCCCGATTGGTCATTACTTTGTATGACAAATATGTCACGTGTGAAGGACCAATACAGAGATTAAGCTTTCCTCTATTTTGATTGGTCAACATTTAATGGAAAAGGACCAAAAAAATAAATTAAGTTTGCATTTTAAGTTCTTGCTCCTCATTCTAATCACGGTGCATTAATCAAAATATATTGAGAATGGGACATACAAATTATCATATGAAATTACTACTTTAAGTCTAGTCTTCAAAATGATTTAAGGTGACATGACACAGGAAAAGTGACATGACACAGGAAAAGATGCCAAAGAGAGCTCCTTGAGTTATAATGGAATCAGGTAAATCTGTGTGTTTGATCCACGAGTTATAATGGATACTTCTTTTCCTATGTCATGTCACCTTAAACCCGAAAAGGTGAATTAGAGGATTCATAGAGATTGTAGAACTCACTCCTTGAAATAAAATACTACGATTGTTGCAATATTTTTCGTTCCTTGATTATTATTTTCTAAGACGCGACTTTTATTATCATACAGAGTGTTACCAAATTTCTCCGAAGAAATATTTTCTCTAGGTTTGGCACACCTTGAGCAATTATTAGTGATAGGGGTTCTCACTTTTGCAACTGACTATTCAAAGCTCTCCTTAAGAGGTATGGTGTGAAGTACCAGGTGGCAATCCCTTACCATCCCTAAATAAGTGGGCAAGTAGAAGTGTCAAATAGAGAGATAAAGCAAATATTGTCTAAGACTGTGAATGTGAATAGCACAGATTGGTCGCGAAAGCTGGATGATGCCCTGTGGGCCTATCGCACTGCCTTCAAAACACCAATTGGAATGTCCCCATATCAATTGGTGTTTGGGAAGGCTTGTCAACTACCAGTTGAACTTGAACATAAAGCACTATGGGCATTGAAGAAGCTAAATCTAGACTGGAATGAAGCAGCAACATCTAGGCTAATGCAAGCTAATGAACTTGATGAGTTTAGGTTGTGGGCATATGAGAGCTCTGTCTTGTACAAGCAAAGAATGAAAATTTAGCATGATCATAGGATAGAGAACTGCCGGTTTGCTCCAGGAGATATGGTGTTGCTTTACAACTCTAGGTTAAAATGATTTCTCGAAAAACTCAGATACAAGTGGATGGGACCTTTCAGAGTGGTGCACATTTTTAACCATGGAGTCATCGAGTTAGAAAGCATGGATGATAAAATCTTTAAGGTCAATGGTCAGAGGGTCAAACTGTACATAGGTGATATGGAAGAAATTAAGATAGTGGAAGATTGGGACCTTGAAGAAGCATGAGTACAAACAGCATCCTGTCGTGTCGCGACAATAAATTAGGCGCTTCCTGGGAGGCAACCCAAGGTATGTCCCTTGTTTCTCTTCTTTCTGTTTTTACTTTGAGGACAAAGTATTTTCTTTTGGTGGGGTGTGGGAAGTTATGGATTAGGGTGAAGTCTGAGTAGCCTCGAGTCTATAACTTCCCCTATTTTTAATCCCAAGGCTTTCTTGTCGTGTTTTTTTTCCTTATGGATATTTTAATTTTTGTTGAACCGACATGTCTAGGTAGTGTAGATAATTTCTAGATACATAGTAGTATTATCTTTTGGCGTATACATAGTCTTTAAATGTTTTTTAAAATTTTGTTGAAAATTTGGTACCCTCAAAATTTTTGAGATTGTTGATTATTAATGCAATCATGCATATTGATTATCTAGTAATTTTTGTTCTGATAATGAGAAGGCAAGTTGATATTTGAAGCATGACCTGTGAGTCTATACTTAATTGTGTGGGTGATGCCATATATGTGGTGAGCTTAGTTTACCACATTCATATATCATGTGTTGACTCAAAACTTGCCTTATTACTCTAAGAGTGGATTGGTGATGTGATTGACTTGGAAAGGATCACAGGCCTTTTTTCTTTTAGTAAGCCCACTTTTGCCTAAATTACCTGCCAAATGTGATAGTTGACCCCTTCTTCCTATTGTTTGAGCCTCTCGTACACTTATTCTTTCTTGATACCTAGCTAGCTTAGCCTTGTTTTATGAAACACCTTGATATTGTCCCTGGTCTATCCTTGAACATGTGAACCTTGATTGAGGCTAAAAGCCTAAGTTGAGGGTTGCTACGAATAGTGACCCTGGTTTGGGGAATAGATATTGTCTACTTCACCTTAGGCTAAAAGCCAAAGTTGAGGGTGGCCTTTATTGTGGTAAAGTAATGAAAATAAGGTGGTTAATTGGGAAAGAAAGAAAGGAATGAAAAGTAATGAGCTGGGTGAGAAAAAGAAAAAGAAAAGTGTCTTAGATTGAAGTGAATAGCAAAAATGAGCTCAAAAATAAGGCACGGCTGAAAAAGTGAAAGAACGCACCCGAGAAAAAGCTTGAAATAGGAGAATAAGGGCGGATTCAGTGAAAATGGTTGGGTTACAAAGGTAAAAGTGTGGGTAAATCACCCGGGGAAAGCTTGAAGTAAGATAATAAGGGTGAATTTAGTTAAAAGGTTGTGTCATGAAGGTAAAAGTGTTGGTAAACATGATTTAAGGATAGCTTTTAGTCACTACATACCTAAAATGTCATACCAAAGCCCCATGAGCCTATGTTACAAGCCATTAAGTTCTAAAGTGATCCAAATCCACTTTGTCACCAATCCAAAAGTTGAGTATAGAGGCAAGGCCATGGTGTTAGTCATTTTGCATGAATTTTATTTGTGAAAGTGAGGATGCTTGCACAGTCCCTGAATTTTAAATGCTTTTGAGTGAGTAAGAGGGACTTCTTTTTTATGAGGGCTTGATGTGTTGTCAAAATACAGCACATTTGATGCCTAAAACAAGGGATTTTGGGAGTTATTAATGCGACTCTTTATGATTTTTTTATGTTTTTGTGTTGTTATTGTAGAAAAAGTAGGTTGGCATGATTTTGGGAGAAAATTGCAGATTTTGCTAAAGTGTAGGACATACGATCCTTCCTACGAGTTGTGGCCTAAGCTACGAGTCCTAGGGTGATCTCATAGCAAGGAACAGTGAATAAAAATAAAAAATTTGCTAAGTGAAGGTCAGCCCTACGAGGCCACTCTATGAGTCGTAGGTCTCCCTATGACTTGTATAGGTGGGTTTGTAGCAAGAAACAAAGAGCCAAAATTTTGGCCCAGGATCTGAAGGCCTAGACTACGAGAGGAGCATACGAGTTGTATCCCAAGCAATGACTCGTACTAGTGAGTCATAACAGTCAAGTCCACAATGCAAAGTTCCTAATATGAGACCCCAATTATGACTCGTAGGGTGCCCTACAGGTCGTACCTGTGCAACGTACCTGCTGCCAGCTATTTTTTTCTATTTAATTTTTAGGGTTGAATTTGAAACTACTATAAATACTTTATGATAGGGTTTATTTTAGAGAGACCGGACATGAAGCTTAAAACAAATACTTTGACTATTCTCTAGAATATCTTTAGGGTTTAGTGTAGGTTTCAAAGTTTAATTGGAAACCCACTTTTAGGGATTACAAGACACACATTGTATTCATTCTCCATTCATCAAAACTTGTGGTTTGAAATTTGTGGTGCTTTTATTCTTCATTGCTTTGGGTAAAACTATCAACTATGTCATATATTTGCATTATTATTGGTTTTGCCTTAGCCATGTGTAGCTAAGCACCCACAACTTGGGGTTATGGGAACCATGGGTATTTGACTTGAAATAACCTAGGCTTTGTGCATTTCTATGATTGGGGTTTTACATATACTATTTATTTCCCTTCATTATGATTGATGTTTGGTGGTGGCCAACACGAAACTCTGCCTACTATTATGATCCCGACTAAGGTAGTGATAAATAGGAAAAGGGAAGTAGACTTCAGGATTTGGTTGATGTGTTCTTGTCTAATCAACCAAACTTGGCCAAGGGGAGGTTGACTGGAACAATGGGTAACGTTTAGTTGGCACACCATGGTTGCCGACCAAATGCCATGGTGAAATTCAACCTTTACCTTCACAAGAGGGCTGGAAGAACCTAAGTTACCGTCCTGCATGCGAATTCTCAATTAGAGTTATATTGTCTAGGGTAATTGTATCAACAAACCATGGGGAACACAATTCTCGAGTTATCCCTAAATTTGAGTGTTTTTATGCATTGTTAGTATAGTGTTTACTTTTAGTTTGTTCTTAAATAACAAACCCCCCTCCCCCTCCCTAATTAGAGATTTTAGTTATCGATGGTTAAAATGATTTATAGTGAATTCTTATGGTCAAGCCCTGTATTCCCTGTGGATTTGACCCTAACCTCTAGTTAGGTTAATTACTGACAGCGACCGCTTTCTTATTGGAGCGTGAACATCAGATTATCAGACTTGTTCAGTGATTGTGGATTATAAGTATTCTCTTACTTGTCATAGTTATGTTGTCAGATGCATCATTATGTCCTCATTTTCCAAAATAGCTCTCTGATCTTGTTTTGAAAAGTTGGTGTGGGTACCTGAGCGTTAATTGTGCAAGATATATTCCATTAAGTTTTGTTCTCTGTGTTGCTGTATTATCCAGTTCGATTGAGTCATCGCTTAGGGACAAGCCATAATTTTGCCCATACCACATTATCTCCATTAAGTTTTGTTCTCTGTGTTGCTGTATTATCCAGTTCGATTGAGTCATCGCTTAGGGACAAGCCATAATTTTAAATTGAGGATGTTGATGTGTTGTCAAAATACAACACATTTGATGCCTAAAACTTGAGATTTTGTGTATTCTCAATGCGACATTTAGTTTTTATGTATTTTTATGTTTGTTTTTGTAGGAAAAACAGGTTGGCACAATTTTGGGAAGATTGCAGACTTTTTCTGAGTTTTGCAGACTTACGAGACTCTCTATGAGTTGTAGAGCCATCTACGAGTTGTAGAGTTGGTTTCATAGGGATTTCCAATATTGG
>DF358134.1:19554-50467 GCA_000787875.1 Solanum virginianum | reverse complement strand
ATTTTAAATTTGAAGAGTGTCGTCTAAGGTGAACTTTGAACTTCAAGTTCAAGTTCAAAATGGATCTGGGTGAACTTCAAGTTCAAGTTCAAAAGGAATTTGAACTTCAAGTTCAAGTTCAAAATGGAAGAGGAAAGAGGAAGAGCTCGTCGGAGACGAGTATAGCGCCTACTCTGTTGAATCTGAACTCCGACTGGCTCACCACCGCCGTCCACGGTGTTGTCTTGAGTGTCGATGGCTCCGCCTATGGCAGCGGTGAAAGAGAGAGAGGGGGGATAAATTGGGGGAAAAGCTCTCTCTCTTCTTTTTGAGTAGAAAGATTCAAGTGAATCAAGCATAAAAATGAAAAATAGAAATTTTAGAGATTTATAGAGATAGTAGGAAATATTTGAAATTTCTTTCCCTCAATCTATGATTTCCGTAAATTTTCCTTTTTTTTTAATCTTCTCATAGGCATGACAGTTGATCAAATAACATTAATTTATTATGTTTTTCAGAATAGTTTTCTTTCTCGTCCAATTTATCGTCATCACAATTTGCGAGTACTAGTTTCCACAGCAGGCCTGATTATTTTGATGCAAACATCATTCTCCCTAATTACGCATTCAGGCAACTTACAATGACTACCCTTGTCTAGACATCCCCTGTTCCTACAAAAATTCTGTCGAACGATGCAGGAGATAAATGATGAACCAGAGAGCAAAGACATTTTTACGTACCATTGGGTTAAGATGGTTATCGTAAGTAAAGCAAATAACTAAATCACGAGTGGCGGACCACTAGCTTTATGAAGTGAATTTGCTACAGTCCTTGCCCACCAAACAGTTGCACATCAATATTGATTACCACTAATGGTGACAAATGGGCGGGTTGGATCAAATTTAGGTGGGTTGAAAATGGATCAATATAAAATAGGTAATAATTCAAACCCACCCATATATTAAATAGGTAAAAATGAGTTGGATAAGAAATAGATTAGGTAAAATACTAGTTTACCTATATTTTAATGAGCAAATAGTACTCTACTTTAAAATTCATGGATAAAATAATTTACTTTATTTTTGAATGAAAAACATTAAAAATATTTTATGTTATTGTATTGTATCATAAAATTAAATTTGCCACCCAATGTAAAATTTAACTTTTAAATTGGGACTCGATCTCGATTCCAAATTAATCATTCGACCCAACTTCTAACGAGACCCAACCTACAACTTTTGACTCAAAATTCAACTCTGTCACTCAAACTGAGAGAGGGTCAAGTGTTGGATTAAATTCAACTTTCAATTTTTCTCATATTGATTTCATGCTTATAAGTTATAACCTTAATTTGTAGTGGCTAATTCTGTTGGATTTTCTAACCGTAACAAGTTTTTCAACTGGATTTACAATTTTTATGATAAAATTTGAATTATAACAAAAAAAAAATTATAAAAAAAATTAATTTTCTTTAGGGTTGGAAGGGTGAGGGGTTGAGGGCTTGTGGAGGGATCATGATATTGGGTAGAGTACGAAAAGAATTGTAATTTGCAACTAGAGGAGAGGCATACTGTGCAGCTATTTCCTTACGAGTCTGTTGATCAGGTAGGGGGAATTCAATCATGGAATCAAAACGGCTGGAATCAATAGGAAAATGATGAATCAGGGAGAGCCGAAGACAAATATTTTCCTACTTTTTAGAGGTAAATTATTTTTCTTAAATTTGAAAAAACTAAGTTTATTTAAATTTATATTTTCAAAATATTTAAGTCAACAAAACATAAAAAAATTAGAAAACATAATGAATTTTGAGTGGGAAGAAGTTAGAAGTTTAACCTATTTGATTAAATCATAATTTACCCATATTTTACCCATGAATGCCCATATTTCTATGGGTTAAATATGGGTTTAAACCCATATTTTACCCATGTAAAAAAGTCACTACCCAAACTACTAAAATATGAGCGAGTTGGACGGATTACCAAAATATGAGTTCATTTTGCCGGCACTAAATTTAGCACCCATGATCCTTCAATGAAAGGGAAACAATAAAAGATACCAACATGAAAACAAAAGCAGCAGCTAATGAGGACTCCCAAAAAAGGAATAGCAAGAAACAAGCTTCGAAGTGCAAAACAGTCCCTATGTAATTCCAATAACAAGATGACAATTTTGTTGTTATATCTTTCCAATTCCAGTGATCTTCATGTAAAGACTCCAGCATAAGGATTGTAAATTGAGCATGAATACGTCCTTACACGCTATGCGTTCTTCCAGCGATGAACTTTTGGATCAAAATTGTTTTTGGTATTTGACTGCATTATATGATTTGAGAATTAAAAAAAGGACATTGATTCCACAATTACCTATTACCTACACCAATCTGCATATGGTCTTCGTGCTACGCAGCCAACTTTTGTGAATGTTTTCCACAGCCATTTTGCTTTCCCAAGATGAGAATCTGCTCATTGGCCAATTTAAATTGGTCAGCTAGAAAGCCAAACCAAACATCAACTTTAGAAAGAAAAAAAGTTAATTGCAATCACAAGCTAACCTTTGAATAAAATGAACAAGCACTTAAAATTCAACTAAAACTTCAGGTCAATTCAGGGCTAATTTCCTATATAAAAACTGGTTCAACACCAATGACAGAAATATAGACCAATGAACAAATTATGGGATATGATATTGAACAAATCATTTTCTTGCGGGCACCATACATAAAGAGCACATAGGTAAAACATGGAAGCCTTTAGAGACTGAATAATTGCGTAGCACTCAATGATGACTAATCACAGGAGTTATGAGTGTAGATTTAGTATGCACATACAAGAGATAAACATACCCAGCGATGATATTATGCAAAATCAAACAGAGGCTTCTTTGCAGCGGGATTAATTCTTCGGTTCTGAAATTCTATATCAAACAGAGCTCTTTGCCTGTTCTTAGCACTATCAATGTACTCTTGGAGAGGGGGAAGCGAACCACCACTACCTTCATCTTTAGGAGCTTGACCACGAATGATCTGTAACATCCAGAAAGAGAAAGACAAAAACGGGAAGGGTATCAATATCCTGACAACATGAGAAGAAGAACAAATCTAGTCCAAATATATAAGTGTGACACCTTTGATGCCCAATGTCGTTCCGCTTGCTGACAGACATCCCTCATGTCACGCCCAGACAATCTGTAGTTAGTAACCCAAGGGTGGTCAGCAGAACTCTCACATGTTAACTAGTACTCTCGCTGTCCCCATTTTTGTAGCAATATTTGACTGGGCACATAGTTTTTTTTTTTTCTTTTTTTTTTTATATTTTTTTTCTTTCTTTTGTTTCATTTGTTTTTATATTCCTTTTTGGTTTTTTTTTTTAAAAAAAAAAAAATAAAAAAAAAGTTTTGAAGTTAAATTGTTTCTAACAAGTATGACATTCTTTTGTGGACAGACTTATTTTAAATTGGACAGGGGGAGTACTATCTATTACAACGATACAAAGTGAGAAAATAGAAGTAAAATAAAAGAGAAAATATTAACTAATAAAAAAGTTTTAAAATGGAAAAACACAATAGCTCCCAATCACATTTGCCAACTCATATGCTGAAGTTGAGAATACCAACACGTAAGCACTTCAATTTGTTTTAAAAGTGAAGTGGTTTCAAAACAAATGCTTACCCTTACGTGGCTCTTGCAAATTCATATAATTTGTTTAAGAGTGAAGCAGTTTGACAATAAATGCTTACCCTTCTGTGGCTCTTGCAAATTCGGATAATTCAGAGTCTGTCAAATGCTTTGCATACTGTGCAGCTATTTCCTTACGAGTCTGTTGATCAGGTAGGGGGAATTCAATCATGGAATCAAAACGGCTGGAATCAATAGGAAAATGATGAATCAGGGAGAGCCGAAGTTTCTGAAAATATCATTTGGACGTCTAAAACCTCATTTACCTAATTAAAGCAGGATCAAGGTCTTGCTTTCTATTAGTAGCAGCCACTACCACTACGTTATTCTCCTGCTCAAATCCATCAATCTGCACCAAGTCACCATATGAATACGGCTAATGTCATCACTAATCATATATATAAATAGTAGAAGTAGATGCACTTTCTAATGAATATAAAGCCAAAACAAGCATCATCTTTTTCAAGCCAAATCCTCCAAGAAACCTCTGAGAAGTTATTGCTTACTTCCCGCAAGTGGAAGCTTAAATCTTGCCTTTTATCTTTCTGAATGAGTGTCTAACAATTCAAGGAGAATTAGAGCCAAATATAAACTACGAAAGCTAAGAGACGTGATTGCTTCCACTAGAGTAAAAAACCCTGCTGTATTATACAATACTATACTGACAATTTTCTCGAGGGAATTACGAAATACTAAAAATTCCCAAGGGGTACTAGACTATGTACAGACATTCTTTGCATATCATTTACATATATTAATGCTAGTCATTAAACAAATATAGGATTTCCAACAGTACCTGTCGTAATAGCACTGATAAAAGTCTTCGTGTTGCTTCATGTGTTTCTCCATCACGAGCAGTGGCAAAAGAATCAACCTGCCATATGTGTGGTTCAAAAAATTGATACAAGGATAGCACCCAAGGGAGTGGTTAGTAGTCAATGAGGTGAATTGAGAACCATGAGGTCTCAGGTTTAAATCCCAGCAGAGATAAAACATTAGGTGATTTTTTCCCATCTGTTCAAAGCACTGGTGGACAGAGCTACCTAGTACATGTTACTAGTAAGAAGTGGAAGGTATCCCATAAAATTAGTCGAGGTGCACGAAAGCTGACCCGGACACCAAATTCATCACAAAAAAAATTGATACAAGGATAGTGGATTTGTGGGAAGATAATTTTGACAGTCTTAGGAAAATTAAATAGAAGAATGATGTCATTGCAATCTTCAAGGATTACCTCATCGAGGAAAACTATAGCACCATCTGGGAGATCATTGGCAAGAGAGAACACCTTCCCTAACAAACGTTCACTTTCACCATAATACTTTGACATAATAATTTCCAATGGCACATATAGCAATGGGACACCCTGCAACATCGGAAGAGAAGCTCATCAACCAACCAAAATATCGCAAATCCTCAAAACTACTGCTCAAGACAAATCTTCCAAGATACCAATGAACCCTGCCGAACACGCCACGCTGTCAATTACAACTTTTCCTGCTTTTGGGGATGGTGTATGAATCTCTTAATTAATGAAGCACAAAGAAAGATAAGGAAGACATCGGAGCAAGTAGAGGACATTTGCACCACCGAAGTTTCATTTAGATTGCCATCGTCATATTTCAAGACTCAGGGATACAAGTGAACTCAAAACTATTTCCTGGAGGTGTCAGGAATATAGATTGAACCTTATCAAGTACAAGAATCACATACAGGAATATAGATTGAACCTTATCAAGTACAAGAATCACATAAACTAATACAAGTTCTAACTTCCTACATACTGGCGTGTACAGCACATGGTATTACTTCCGTGACTCCACCGACTATGGTCTCACCCAATTTCCTTACAACCTCTGCCTAGATCCAAGCTCTTACATTCATCCTGGTTGCACTCTACAAAATCCAGCAAGCTCCGGCAAAATCGAGTATGAATCCTTTTTAATTACTCAGTTCTTCCTCTCTGTATAGATGGTCCACACACTTCATATGGAGTTACATATGACCTCCTTTGGTATAGATGGATGACCTTCTATGGGCACTTTTTGGGATAAAAGGATGAAGATGATTTTTGTGGTGCACCAGCAGAGAAAAGTTTGCTAAGACGCAAAAGATTGGACTTGAGTTTCAGGAAAGTGATATCTGCAGACACTAACATATCTCCAGTCATAGAAGCAAGTTTCTTTTTGTTTTAGAGACAAGTATACAAAACACACCTAAACTATACCACTTTTTTTAGTTTCACACCTAAAGTATTGAAAGTTTGAGAAACACATCTAAACTATCACTTATTAGTTTGAGAAACACACCTCTATCTTTTATTCCACTCTCACCATGGTGTGTGTGCTACTCTCTCTCTTTTATTTTTAAAAAATGCGACATCACACTCTATATGGACAAAACATTCCACCTTGGCAAAAAATAAATAAATTATAGTATTAGTTAAAATTAAATATTAAAATATTATTATTTCAAAAAAATAATAAAATAAAATACAAATATTTTTGTACCCACCCCACCATTTCCTCTCACCGTACACCCCCGCCTCCACCCCCAAACAAAAATTGTAAATTTTTTTAAAAATTCTTATTTGATCTCCCTCTTAAAATAATAATCTAGATATTATTTTAATTGTTTTTAAAAAAAATAATTCAACGCTACCCACTTAATCCTCCGATTTTATTTTTTTATTATTTTTAAAAAATTATTTTTTATTTGTAACTCCGCTTTTATTTTTTTTTTACTATTTTTAGAAAATTATTTTTATTTGTCACAAGATTTTTTAAATAATTTTTTATTTCTGTTATACTCGATAAATAAGTAGAAAAAAAATATTTTTCTAAAAATATTTGTACATATCTATAAAAAAAATATAAAAAAGATAAAAATAAATTAGGAGCGGAGGATTGGATGCAAGTGGGATAGAATTTTATTTATTTTTAGAAAAATCTATTTTTTTTTTAGGTAGGAGTGGAGTAGGGGCTGAAGTTTGAACTTTTAAAAAATATTTTATAAAAGAGATAAAAAAAATAAAAGAGGCAAGGATTGTTGGGGGTGGGGGCAATAGAGTAGGTGAGAAAAATATTAATGTTTTTTCGGAAGAATATTTATACTTTAATCTTTTACTTTTAACTAATATTAAAAATTCAATTTAATTTTTTTCAATGCGGCATACCATGTGGCAAGGTTTTCTCCAACAAAAGAGAGAGTGTATTATACACACCACTGAGGTGTGTTTCTCAAACTTCCAATACTTTAGGTGTGAAACTCGAAAAAGTGGTATAATTTAGATGTATTTTGTATACTTATCTCTTTGTTTTATTAAGTGACATCTATTCAATGACCTGATGCATGAGTTTGTATGTTCATTCCACAAACTAGATCCATGCTTATTTTGTATACTTACCCTCTATTTGGATGGTGGTTTGCCATGGTTTTATAATGTATGGTACTGTATGATATGATATAATATGGTACTGTACTGGACAATACAATGTTTGGATAGACCATATGGTTTGCTATTGTCTAATGATAATTTTGTTGTTTGGTTTGACTGTCTGGTACTGTATCGTAACTGATAATTTCACGAACATGTCCTTAATAATCAAAAATTTAAATTAATTTAATAAAGTAATAATTAAAAACAGTAGCCAATGACATAAACTTATAGTCCAAAGTAAAAGTAACTTAATTTATGTGAAATAAGAGATTAAAAAAATGAACACTAAAAAAAAGACTAATGTGGGAGAGAAGACCGGAGGCGAAAGAGAAGCTTCAAAAGTAAATGAGGAGAACGAGTAATATGACTATGAGAGTAGTAGATATATTAGGGTAAAGTTTAATAAAGAATAAAGAATAAATTAGAATGATTTAAAATTAAGGGTATAATCAGTGTTATTAAAGGCGAGCGCCTCGTCGCCTTTGGCGAGAGGCGAGGCAAGGCGTCGCAATGTCGCCTTAACATGCTACGGCGAGGCGCTCCTAGAAAAGGCGAGATGAGGCGCCAAAAGGCGAGAGGCGACAACTTGAGGCAAGGCAATGTATGGCGTCGCCTTTTGTTTTTTAATTAAAAAAAAGCTGATTTTTATAATAAAAAAGACTTCTAGGGTTTATTTAGGAAAAAACCCAGACATATGCTTCTTCACAATTGTCGAGTTGCGCTTCTTCTTCACCAGAGTCGACCGGTGACCCTTTAGGTATCTTTTCTCTCTTCTTTTCTTCTTTCTTCTTTCTTCTTTCTTCTTTCTTCTTTCTTCTTTCTTCTTTCTTCTTTTCTTCTTTCTTCTTCTTTCTCTACTGTTGCGCGACTCTTTTTGTTATCTCACTGGCTTCTTTTTTCTTCTTCTTCTTCTTTCACATCTTTGTTCTAGCTCTACGCGACTCTTTTTCTTCTTCTATTAATCTGTTCAACTGCTCCCAACTTCCCAGTTGCTCTGTTCCAGTTCACTGGAGCAGAGGACTGCACAATTTTTTAAAAAAAAATTATAATCCTTCGTTATTAATATAATATAATATCTTGCTATCTATTATTAGTTTTTGCCTTTTTGGATTGAAATATTTGCTAATATATATTATTGCTATTGAGATTCTAGATATTTATATATGCAATTAAATATTTTAAGATTTTAGTATAAATTGGCTCCTTTTTCAAAAAGGCGAGCCGCGAGCCGCGAGGCGAGGCGAGGCAGAGCCTTGTCGCCTTTTGCCGTCCAAAACACTGGGTATACTTGGAAAAACATAAAACAAATACCACAAAATTGGTGGTTTCAAAAAGTGAAGGTTTTCAGGGTCACAAAACCATGAAACCAAACCATACTATACCATGTAATTAAAGAAACAATCAAAACAAACATGGTTCTCTGATTAAACATACCACGGAAAATCACCATCCAAGCAAGTTGTTGGGAGTCGTTTGGTGCAAGGTATAAGATATAATAATCCAACGATAAAATATAGGATTATTTTATCCTACGTTTGGTTGGAGGTATTAGGCGGACATGGAATTAATATCCCACCATTTATACCTCAGTGATGGGGAATACATAGCTCGGGATAGTTAATCCTAGGATAACTTACTCCCAACCAAACAACCCATTACACTATCTCTATTGTGCACTTGGTTCACTTCATAAGATTTTATTGTAGCACACAAATGATTTCAGATTAGGACATAAATCAGCAATTTCTTGCGAATTAAGGCTTCTTAGTTATTGTGCTCTTCATGACTAGCCTACATATAATTATAGTCATTGTGCTCTTCATGACTAGCGTAATATACAGGTGATGACAAATTACAACAGCACAAACCAACAAAATGGTAGGATGAAAGCTATAAAAGAGAGAATTGCCATGCTATAAAAGGGAGAACTGGCATACCGCTTGATTAGCTATAACACGTGCACAAGATGTCTTTCCAGTTCCTGAAAGAAGTACATAGATCAATGAGCATTATAAACTCCTCCGCAGAAATGGATATTACAGGAACAAAGTGACCCTTCAAACCCCTAAATTAGTTAAAACGTTCAGTTCTTTATTTTGCAAGGTCCAGGCAAACTGACTCTGTTTTTTCGCTTGAAATTAGTAAAAATCTGGAGAGTTACTTCAAACCTTACTCCTGATTTCCCCTACCCTTGACCATACCCACACTAATTCCATACCACCCACTTTCATCACCTCCAGCATTTGCATGTTTTTATTTACTTGTATTTAATTATTATTTTCCATTCACGTCGTATCAATAATATCTAAGTATCATTTTCCAACACATAGCCGAATAGTGACAACCAAAATTACAGAGAGAAAGAAACACTATAAACAATTCTATAACAACATCGAGCCTAGCCCATCAAAAAGCAAGACAACGCTCCACTAACTACTTATCTTTTATCCTCATCCGTGAAATCCATACCCCCACGGAACCATTTAAATCCACAATAAATACACCCATTTGACCCATTAATAATAACACTAAGAAAATGGTGAGCCCTGAGCACCGGAGAAGATAATAGGATAAGGGACGCGAGGGATGGATGCGGGGATAATTGAAAAAATAAATTAAAATGAATAAAGTAAAAAAAGTAATTTTATGTAAATGGATTTGAAAAAGTAATTAATAAAGATATTTTAAATATGTTGAGAGTCTATACACTTGCATTGAGAATATAAATGGTGTCAAAAGGATGTATTTATTGTGGATGATAATGGTCCATGGGTTAATAGGATCCTTGCAAACTTTAGGTGTCTACTTTAAAAAAGGGTTTAAGATTAGGGGAAACTTTATGTATTTTCTCCCATATTGTCCATCATAAATATGGATAACCCATGGGTATCCACCAATTGTACTCCCCTAAGTATGTAATGGTGTAGGAATCTCACTTACTATGAGTATATTTGGTATGGAGAAAAAAAATTTCATTCCATTTTTCTCATCTTTGGTTGATTTAAATGTTTTTAAAAATATTTTTCAAATTGACTTATTTTCTATAATCTAAGAAAAATGACTTCCATACCTAAAATAAGGGGGAGAAAATCAATCTTTTCCTCAAACCAAAAAAAATATTCTACAGGAGAACATAAAAATGTTTTCCTTCATAATTAACACACCTAAAAAGAGAAGAAGAATAAGAAAATAATCTTATAATCTAGAAGTACTGATTTCTTTACATAATAAGAGGCACCGAATAATATGGATATCATTTTATCCATTTTCACCTGACTTATTTTTTACTAGCCCATATCCAACTACCACCCTACTACACACCATATCCCAGCTCCACACTTTGGTATCTGTACATCTCCTAGTCACATGCTAAAACATCCCTAATTCGCATGCCAATACAATGTGCGACATCATCATTAATCTCATAATTTCCTTGAATTAAAAATCCAAAATACTTCAAATGCTCTTTTGGCGATAGTCGGTATCAAGCATCACTTCCACGGCAATCTCATGTGCTGCATCACTGAATTTACACTCCAATTATTATGTCTTGGTCCTTCTCAACCTAAACCCATTAGACTACAGAGTTTTTCTCTTCTCCAACCTAGCATTAATTTTGTTGCCACTCTCATCGATTAACACTGTCATCTGCAAATAACATACATCATGGCAAGTTGCTTTGAATATGCCATGTCTATTCATCCATCACCAAGACAAATAGAAACTGGCTATATTGCTCGGACTCTTAAAAATTGTCGACAAGTGCGTGTCAAATCCTCCAAAAATAGTGTCCTTTTAAAGAATAAGACACAAGTGCGACAACATTTTTTGGAGAGTCCCAGCAACTTAGGAAAGATGCTAAGCATTGATCCCTGGTATTGAGAGTGCTCTAAATCTCCTCCCTCTATTCTTAACCGAGTCGTGGCACCAACATATATGTTCTTCATTGACCTAATGTAAATCATTGATACACCTCTAGTTTTCAGGTATCTCCATAAGACAACAACACGGGGATTTTGTTGTATACTTTATTTAGGTCAATCAATGAACACCATGAGTAAGTCCCTCTTCCTTAACCTATATTTCTCCACCAATCTCCTCCCAAGATGAATGGCTACTGTAGTTGATTGCCAATGGACACAACCCTCCCCTCCTTATCCTAAACTTTCATAATGTGATTTAGCAACTTGAAAGATATGTAATTATTGTAGTTTTGGATATCACTCTTGTTCTTGTACAACGTAATCATTATGCTTCACCTTAATTCTTTGAGCATTTTTATCATCTTACATATGACATTAAACTACCCAGCCGGCCACTCCATATATCTGCTAACTATGATCTTCCAAAACTCCATCAGAATCTAATTTGGTCCAGCTGCTCTTCCCTTGCTCATCCTATGAATAGCACCCTTAAGCTCCTCAACCCTAATACACTTACCGTATCCAAAATCCCAACATTTCTCAAAGTGCTCCTAATCACCTAACACAATGTATCTGCCCCTTTTTTTGTTCAAGAGTTTACGGAAGTATGCATCATCTTCGACCAATGATTATCTCCTCCTCATGTACTTTGTCTTTCTCATCTCTGATGCACTTCACTTGATATAGCCCCAAATCTCAAGCCTTCCTCTCTATCGCCTTAACTAACCTATACAGCTTCTTATCTTTGCATTTGTTCCCTAGTTCAACATACAAACTTTCAAAATATTGCCATTTTTTGCAGTTGTAACTACAACCTCACCTCCTTTTTTGCCTTATACCTTTCCTTATTCATTCACTTTTTCTCCTCGTTCTTGCTTTCCACCAACTTTGCATAACCACCCTACTTTCTGTCCATTTAAAATACCAAAAAATGCATGCTAGAAAAGAAAGTTAATAGAAGGCTCAGTAAATTTGTCTATTATTTCTATCTTCCTGCATGCATCAATAGGCTACACAACTAGATTTGCAAGAAATTTAATGATGAGGGTAAAAGGAGCCAAACACAAATTATGTCATTCCAAGTTCATTGAATTAAACAAAGAAAACTAAACAGCACTATTCTTGAGGATGCAAGAAAAAAAAAGATAGCAAATTTAATAGAAAGGAATCAATTAACTTCTGTATTTTAGTAATTCACTGGTTTTCACTTGCTTTCATGCGGAAAGGCAAAAAATCATACCAAAGGGAAGAAAAAACCAGGAGCACTAAAACATAAAGATATGCTGCGCTAAAATGTGAATCATTTTCCTATAAAATAAGGCTCAGTTAGTGTTGTGAAAAGCGCTCGCTTCATCGCTTAAAGCGTGCTTAAAAGCGAAGTCCTCGCGCTTATACCGGTTGAAGCGAGAAGCATTGGAAAAGGCGCACGCTTCTACTACTGAAGTGTTAAGTGTGCTGCTTTTTTAAGCGACAAAAAGCTCACTTAAGCGTTGTTTAGGGTTTTTTTTAAATTTTTATTTTTTAAAATAGTTAAGACTTACATTGTTGTGACCGCTATAAGTTCAATATTTGGATTGCTGTGACCGTGAACTACAACTGCTGGTTCTTCTGCGACTAAAGCCTCTAGGTAAGAAGTTCTCCTCCTCTTTTTCTCAGTTCTTTTTTGTTTCTATGCGTCTTCTTTTGCTAAGGTTTCCTTTTTCAGTTTCTCTGCATTTCTGTTTATATTTTATAGTGCATATTATGCTCTGTTCTATATTTTAAGAAAAAAATTTGCTGCTCCGTTTTCTTTTTAAAAAAAGAAAGTGTGTATTTTGTTTTCAGTGACTGAAATCACTATTGTTTTTGGCTTTTTGCTGGTAGTAAATTGTATTTTCTTATCCAATGGCACAAAAAAGGGATCTAGCTTGGGCTTATGAAATTGCAATCGGCAGTAACACAAAAATCAAATGTGTCTTTTGTGATGACATAAAATGGCGGAATATTTCGTCACAAGAAGCATCTTATTAGTGGTTATAAAAGATGTAAGAGTATGTCCAAAGTCCTTGATAGTGTGAAGAAAGAAATCAAAGCCTACTTTATGAAAAAAATGAGTTCTAAAACTCAAATGAACCATGAAGCATCCATGGTTAATCTTGTTGATGATGAAGCTGAAGTGGATATGTCGATGCGGCCTCCTTCAAAATGTCAAAAGAAGCCTTCACCTAGTGGAAGTGGGTCATCCACCGCTAGTAATGTCAAGGGTCCTCTCAATTTCTATTTATCACAAATATCAAATGAAAAATAAAAAAGGTGGACCTATTGATTTAGAGGCTTCTAGGAAGATCTTGAAGGATCGTGTGGTATCTGCTTTTGCTAGGTTGATGTATGATGCAGCGCTTATTTTCAATTGTGTTAACACGAAGAGTTTTGGTGAATTCACTGAGGTAATAAGTCAATATCGCCTTGGAATGAAGCCCCACACCTATCATGAGGTAAGAGTTCCTTGTCTAAAAGAGGAGGTGGAAAAGCCAAACAAAATTATGGAACACCATATGATTCAATGGAAAACGTATGGATGTTCCATTATGATGGATAATAGACAGCCAAAAAGGGGAAAATGATTATTAATGCTTTGGTAAATTCTCCAAATGGGAGTGTGTTCCTTGAATCTTTTGATGCTAGTAACTCTTCTACTGATTCTAATAAGATGTTTAACTTGTTTGAAAAGATTGTTTTGAAAGTACGCAAGGAAAATGTGGTACAAGTTATGACCGATAATGCAAGTGAGAACAAAAAATAGGTGAAATGTTGAAGGGAGTGTACCCGCATATTTTCTGGACTCCTTGTGTTGCTCACTGCATCAACTTGATGTTTAATGACATCTTCAAAGAAGCCCCATATTCTACAGGTGAATAGTAAACTTGCTATTCAATGGTTTTTTTAAACTTCATGCCTTTTTTCTTTACTTAGTAAGTATTAACTATCAGTTCTTTTGAATAGTTTTTGGCAAGACTGTTAAGATGCATTCTTATATAAGTCAAAGGGCGTTGTTGAATATGATGAGGAGATAAAAAAAAACAAAGAATATGGTAAAACCCGTCAAGATAAGATTTGCAATAGCTTTTTTGACTTTGTATAGTTTTTATCAGCAAAAGAAGAATTTGAGAACCTTGTTTATGTCAACTGAATGGAGCGAGAGTGTCTATGCTAAGGGAACTCTTGGAAAAGAAGTTGCAAGACACATCATTATTCCATATTTTTGGAATGACACTATTTAAGTACTTAAATTTGGTGGTCTTTTAGTTAGTGTACTTCGTACGTTGGATAGAAAGAAAAAACCACCAATAGGCTACATTTATGAAGCCGTGGATAGGGCCAAAGAAGGTATTAAAAGGGCATTCAATTATGATGACAAGAAATATAGGAGTGTTTAAAATCATTGATGCAAGATGGATGGATCAACTTCATCAACTTTTGATACATCAGGACATCTTTTGAACCTAGGTCTCTTATTATAAAATTAAGGAGATGATAACTTTAGCCCAAGAAGTGTGGGAGGGATATCATAAATGTGTTCAGACAATGATCCCAGATAAAGATGTCCAAGATAAAATGAGGAGATTGGAATGTACATGAAAGATGATGGGCTACTTAGCATTGAATCAGCCATTAGAGCAAGAACGAGATTGTCATTGGGGGAGCATTTGACCATTTCAACAATTCAACTTCTACTTGTGTTTAAATCTTTTAACTTTTACATTATATTTATTTACGTTCAAAATAATTCTTCTATGGTTGAATGGTAGAAGCAATATAGTTATAATGTCCCAAACTTGCAAAATTCGATATTAGAGTGCAAAGTTTAACTTGTAGCTCATCCGATTGTGAGAGGAATTGGAGCGTATATGAACATGTGAGATTCTGAGAAACTATATTACAATATTCTAAATTAAATGGTATCTTAGTTGTCCAAAGTCTTCCTATTAATTACTTTCTAAGACCTTTGTGCAGATTCATACTAAAAATAGAAATAGGCTCGAGTTAAAACAGTGTTTTGAGAAGCGAGAAAAAGCAATGGGCGCTAGCTTTACAGAAGAGAGTAGCGTGAAGTGAAGCGCACGCTTTTTTCAAATAAAGCGCTATTTAGTAAAAAAAATAGAAAAATATTAAATATGCATAGTAAACAATCAAGAACTCAATAGAGATAACATATTAAGTAAATCTTTAAAGTTTCAACTTAGATTAAAAAGTAAATAGATAGTCAAATGGCATATGGTAAATAACACAAATACATAACCAAAAGACAAAGTGAGCAAAATCCTACTCTTCAACAAGATCCTCAAACTCTTGAAGTGTCACAACCAAGGCTTCTACTTGGTCCCCCTCTTCTTCATCATCAGGGGGCTCATCAACAAGGGTTCTACTTCTACTTGAATTGGAAGTTGAACCTTTAGTTGCTTATTCTCCACAACACCACTTGCCATAGCAACATCACCATAAGTGAGACCACCTTCTTCGAAGACTTCTTCATCTTCATGATTTTTGAGTGCTCCAGTTAACCATTCATTTGCATCATCAATACATCCAACAAAATTGGATCAATGGTATTGCGAACATTGCAACGACACACCAATATTCTATTATATTTGACGAACACTAAATCATAGAATCATTTTAACTCGAGCCTATTTCTCATTTTAGTATGAATCTGCACAAAGGTCGTCGAAAGTAATTAATAGGACTTTGGACGATTAAGATATCATTTAATTTAGAATATTGTAATATAGTTTCTCAGAATCTCACATGTTCGTACACACTTCGATTCCTCTTGCAACCGGATAAGCTACAAGTTAAACTTTGCACTATAATAGCAAACTTTTGCAAGTTTGGGACAATATAACAATATTGCATCGACCATTCAACTGTAGAAGAATTATTTTAAAAGTAAATAAGTATAACTTAAGAGTTAGAGATTTGAACGCAAGTAGAAGTTGAACTATTGAAATGCTCAGATGATGCTCACCTGGTGACAATCTCATTCTTGGTCTAATGGTTGATTCAATGCCAAGTAGCCCATCAACTTTCATGTACATTCCAATCTTCTCCCTTATTTTGTCTTGCACATCTTTATCCAGGATCATTGTTTTAACATATTTATGATATCCTTCCCACAATTCTAGGGTTAAAGTCACCATCGCATTATTTTTATAATAAAGACCAAGATTCAAAAGATATCCTGCTGTATGCAAAGGTTAATGAAGTTGATTCGTCCATCTTGATTCAGTGATTTTAAAAACACTCCCATATTTCCTGTCATCATGACTTTCTTTGGCCCTATCCATGGCTTCATAAATGTAGCCCATTGGTGGTTCTTTCTACCCATCCAGCATGCAAACTACACTACTAAAGGACCACCAACTTTATGTTCTTAAACAGTGACATTTCAAAAATATAGACCAATGATGTGTCTCGCAACTTCTTTTCCAAGAGTTTCCTTAGCATAGACACTCTTAGTCCATTCAGTTGACATAAACAAGATTCCCAAATTCTTCTTTTGCTAATAAAAACTATACAAAGTCAAAAAAGATGTTGCGAATCTTGTCTTGGCAGGTTTTACCAAATTTCTTTGCTTTGTATATCTCCTCATCATATTCAACAACGCCCTTTGACTTATATAAGAACGTATCTTAACAGCCTTGCCAAAAATTGTTCAAAAGAACTGATACTTAATACGTAATAAGTAAAGAAAAGAAACATGAAGTTTTAAAAAACCACTGATATCAGGTTTACTGTTCACCTATAGAACAAGGGGCTTCTTGAAGATGTCACCAAACATCAAGTTGATGCAGTGAGTAGCACAAGGAATCGAGAAAATATGTGGGTACACTCCATTCAACATTTCACCTACTTTTTTTTTCACTTGCATTATCGATCACAACTTGTACCACATTTTCCTTACCTACTTTCAGCACAATCTTCTCAAATAAGTTAAACATCTTATTAGAATCAGTAGAAGAGTTACTAGCATTATAAGATTCAAGGAACACACTACCTTTTGGAGAATTCACCAAAACATTAATGATCATTTTCTCATTTTTGGCTGTCCATTTATCCATCATAATGGAACAGCCATACATTTTCCATTGAATCTTATGATCTTCTACAATTTTGTTTGTCTTTTCCACCTCCTCTTTTAGACAAGGAACTCTTACCTCATGATAAGTGGGGGAGCTTCATTCCAGGGCCATATTGACCTACTGCCTCAATGAATTCACCAAAACTCCGTGTTAACACAATTGAAAGGAAGTCCTGCATCATACATCCACCTAGCAAAAGCAGATGCAGCACGATCCCTGAAAATCTTCGTAGAAGCCTCTAAATCAATCGGTCCACCTTTTCTATTTTCATTTGGTTTTTGTGAGAAATAAAGATTGAGAGGACCCTTGACATTACTAGCGGTGGATGACCCACTTCCACTAATTGAAGGCTTCTTTTGACATTTTGAGGGAGGCCCCATTGGCATATTCAATTCAGCTTCATCACCATCAACAAGATTAACCACGGATGCTTCATGGTTCATTTGAGTTTTAAACTCATTTTGCTCTGTAAAGCGGGCTTTGATTTTTTCCTTCACACAATCAGGGATCTTTGGATATTACTCTTACATCTTTATAACCACCGGTAAAATGCTTCTTGTGAAGAAATACTCTGCCATTGCATGTCATATCACAAAAGACACATTTGATTTTTGTGTTACTGCCAATTGCAGTTCCATAAGCCCAAGCTAGATCCCTTTTTGGTGCCACTGGATAAGAAAATACAATTTACTACAAGGAAAAAGCCAAAAGCAGCACTGATTTCAGCCACTTAACAAAAAATTACACACTAATTCTTTTTAGAAAAAGAAAACAGAGCAGCAAAATTTTTTTAAGCAAAAATAAAATAGAGCATAATACGAACTATAAAATATAAACAAAAGTGAGAGTAACTGAAAAAGGAAAATCCTAACAGAAGAAGACGCAGAGAAACAAAAAAAGAACTGAGAAGAAGAGGAGGAGAAAAAGAAGAGGAGGAGGAGAAGAAGAACTTACTTGGAGACTAGAGTCGCAAAAGAACCAGCCGTCACAGTTCACGGTCACAGTAGTGCAAAATATTTGACTAATTTAACTTAGGTAAGTCTTAACTATTTTTTAAAAAAATAAAAATAAAAATAAAAAACTAACAACGCTTAAGCAAGTTTTTAAAGAAAATTCACACTTTAGTAGTAGAAGTGTGCGCTTTTTCCAGTGCTTCTTGCTTCAACCAGTATAACCATTAGCTCTGCGCTTCGCTTTTAAGCGCGCTTTAAGAGATGAAGCAAGCGCTTTCACAACACTAAGTTAAAATGACCCAATGATCTAGTGTTCATCAAATATAATAGAACAGTGGTGCATCGTTACATTGCTTGCAATACCGTTGATCCAATTTTGTTGGATAGTATTGAGGATGCAAATGAACGATTAACTGGAGCACTCGAAAATCATGAAGATGACGACGTCTTCAAAGGAGGTCTCACTTTGGTGATGTTGCTATGGCAAGTGGTGTTATGGAGAATATCAATGGTTTATGGGGTACTTTAAGGGGCAAGGAAAGAGCAACTACAGGTTCAACTTCAAGTTCAAATAGAAGTAGAACCCTTGTTGATGAGCCTTTTGATGATGACGAAGATGAGGACCAAGTAGAAGACTTGGTTAGGACACTTCAAGAGTTTGAAGATCTTGTTGAACAATGGGATTTTGCTTACTTTGTCTTTTGGTTATGTACTTATGTTATTTTTACACTAAATATCGAAGCCCTTGTTAGGAGGTGCGAGAGGTTGGATTTAGGAGTTACACTGAGAGTAGAGGTAGACCCAAAAAATATTTGGGGGAGGTGATCAAATAAGATATGGTGAAACTTGATCTCACCAAGTCAAAACGATTAATTATTAACTAATTTGAAGCTAGTTTCGGGCTCCATTTGGAAGCCTCGGACATGACCTTAGATAGGAAGGAGTGGAGGTCGCGAATTAGAGTAGCATGCTAGTAAGTTAGTAGAGTTAGGTTAATATCTGACCGTGGGGTATAGTAGGGTAGTAGGATTTGTCGGGTCTTTATATCCTTTGTCATTATCTGTCTTATATGTGTTAATTTTATCGTACTTACATACTATCATGTACTTTTCATTATTAGTCGCTATTTTTGTTTCCTTTCCTTTTTTCCATATCTAGTTTATTCTACGTATGGGTTTTTGAGATGAGGATTCCCAGGAAACGGCCTCTCTACCTCACGAGGCAGTGGTAAGGTCTGCTTACAATCTACCCTCCCCAGACCCCACTTGTGGGATTCCACTGAGGTTGTTGTTGTTGTTATACTAAATAGCGCTTTATTTGAAAAAAGTATGCCCTTCGCCTCACGCTTCTCGCTTCTATGAAGCGAGCGCTCGTCGCTTTTTTCCGTTTCTCGCTTTCCAAAAAACTGGGCTCAGTTAGAATGATCAAAAATATCAAGTAAATGTAAAGAAAAGGTCAAATTCAGCATCATAATTTCAACAAGTTGGTCACATAAATACAAATATACACGCACAAGAGCATCGAAATAATTATGACTTTGAATGAGCGTCTCCACACTCAATAGATACAAGTCTTCAACATTCAGGCATAGGGGTCAAACCTGGTGGACCTTCAAATAGGACTGCCCGGGGCCTATTCGTCTCAAATTTGCGGCGGGTCCCACGAGCAATATCATCATACACTTCAGGACTTTGCAAAGCTAGCAGTATTGTATCTTCAATTTCCCTAGACATTAGAAAATCATCTAAAACTTTTTAATTTAATTTTTGTCGGCAAAAAGAAAGAATCATCAAAAAGGCGAACACTTCAAGACAATACTATTCTTAAAAGAGGTACCATTCAACAGTAAGTTTGTACTATTCTTGGCACATGCACATTCACCAATAAAGTATTTACTATTATTGAAGTCAATGTCAGTTGAACTCTTGCATGATTTCAAATATGCTATAATAAAACAACTACATTCAAGTTACTACAAATATTTCATGAATTGGTCATCCAGTCAATCCTAACAAACAATGGATGAGCAGTACCATAAATGGTTTCAGGGTGAAGTAAATAGTTTAGGCAATAAATATCTCGATTGATACTGCCTCAAACATGATAGAGAAACAATTCCCCTCACTAGATTTAAGAACGTATATTTTGTCAAAATTAATTACAACTTAAAGAAAGAAAAAGTAATCTTGATAATTTTGCGTTACAAGTATTTTGATATCATGAACTTGGAAATTGGAATCACATGCAATAATAATCCATATGAAAATCCATTAAATGCTTGGCCATTACTTGAGTTGAAGTTTCCGCAGGCATTGTGGCCTTGTCACTTAAGATGTTCTCATGTGATCCTATAAGTTTTTAATTCCTATTCGTTATTTTGGATCATGTTTGCTACTTATATACGAAAGGCTTATGGTAAGGAAGGGGAAACTAAGTTGCCAATCAGACAAATTCTGGGAAAGGTGTGATAATGTATATTGGAGAAAAGGTTTGTGCATAAAGAGAACATATTGGATAATCATAATCTTATTGAAGATTTTTAAGTGATTGTGGGTGAAAGAAGACCTTTTCATGAAAAATACCCTGAAACGACTTCATCAAAAAGACTCTTTCTGAAGAACTTCTGGAAAAGTTTATAACAAATACATCTTTGGAAAAACAATTTTCAAGAGATCAAAAAGAGTTCCATGGACAACTGCCACCTAAATGGTCTTCCTTCATCAATCAAGGATAACAACTGATATTCTCTTTTGGATCACAGGGAATTGGAGACTGGAAAAGCACCAGAGCACTATAGTCTAGTTTCTTCAATATTGATTTTAAAATAGGAACAGAAGAAGAATCTCCTTCTGAAAGACAACTGGCTATGTCGTTCCCCTCTCAAAGACTTTCCTTTCTCTACAGTATCATACAGACTGCCAATCTCATATTAGGCTTTAGCACAAAGCTACTAGTTGAATATTAGGTTCAGGATAACTCCAACGACCCGGAAACAATGGAGAATCTTAGAATTTTTCAGTTCCCTTTTTCGTTTCCGGTTGTGTTTTATGTGGCTGGTACCAAAATGTCTGACACAAGATAATTCACGAAGAAGGGGTACACAGTTAGTCAACAGATGTCATTTGTGTGGAGAAGAAGCAGAATCCAATAATCAATTGTTTTTGCATTGTTCTGTCACCTCTAAAATTTCGAAACTGTTTTTCGACCTCTTGGCATGAAATGGACCATGCCAAGGAAAGCTAAAGAATTTCTTTTCGCTTGAACAAAGGGGTTTGAACAAGAAGTTAAAGGAGAGTTTGTATACAATGCACTGCTTGCAGTTGGTGTTTTATATGGAAAGAACTTGAAGATGAACAGAACTCTGTAATGAAAGTAAAATCTGAGTGGATTATGTTGCTATCTTTTTGGTGTAGATTAGAATGGTAAAGGAAGCTGAAACACTCTTAAAGTTCATAAAATTTATATATAAGCAGTCAGATTTTTTTCCTCTTTCTCTTTCTGTAATCTTTTGGGTGTAACCACAGCACTTTCTTGATGCTTTTTTTTTAGGACATCAATTCTTCCAACTTTTTCAGAAAACCAGACCAAGTTTCCTCTTTTACTTACTTTCCTCTCACCCTTCATCTTTTCACCCCAACCAACCATAAGGTTATAGAGCTAGACACATCTCCATTGTCTACATAATACATATTATCTACCGTTCAGGGAAAAGAAAGACTAATTCAAACTCCCATATTTATCACTAGTTTAACATTAGATTAATGGGTAACAACATAAAGGCTTCATCCTGAACCAGGGTCGTAGAAAATGCACAGATGTGATGATTCAAAGCAGAGTCAGTTACCGTTTCTGTTGATTATATCCAGCAATATTATCCCAGGCAATATTAGCTTTTGGATTACCACTAGTAGACACATTAATGCCAAAGATTTTTATTCCCATAGCCTCTAGAGTAGTAACTGTTTTATCTGCAGAAGGAACTCCTCTTGATCTCCTGTCCATTGTCTTTTGTTGTCCTACAAATTGTAGCACAGATGCTAAACCATCAAGCTCCTCATCAGTAAAGCTCATGGGCTTCATAAACTCAATTTCCTGCCCATAATTGCAGAAACTATAATTATTTTCCAATATTTGGTAGGTTGTAATTTGCAAGCCAGAGGAAGCACAGTAATGCAAGTGATTCCAACAAAATGTGGTTCAAAAGTTACAGGAAATGTACAGCTTTCTCAGCCCCAGTGAGTGGACGAAATATGAGAATGCATAAATCTTCGTCATAAGGATTTGAATCCCTTCCGCCAGCCTGCTCCCCAGCAGTTCCATTTTTCGTTTGGGGGCGGCTAAGTGCCAGTTTCCAGGCAACCCCACTGCAACGGACAGGAAAAAACTTTATGGAGACTACAGAAATTCAATAGATGAAGAAAACAAGAGAGGCTATGAATATCAAAGCACACTTTAGATTTTCCAAATGACATGAACTGTAATATTGGTGCAAAATGATCATACATCGTCAAAGCAGTGCTCAACTAACCTGTCCCAAGCGTGTAATATCATGTTTGATGCTGCACTAGGATCTTCAAGTTTTACTCCGAATTGTGAAACAAGGCTTGCAATTAGTAATGGAATTTCACAGGCTGGAGGAACTTGAAACTTGATAGTGACCTGCTACAATGAAACCCCAACCATATTCCGCAATCAATGTATTCCTCTCAAAAATTGAAGTTAGAGTATTTAAAGAAATTGACAATGACTCAAAGCAAACAAAACTTTAAACTTCTACTATCTAGAAGGAAAAGCACAAAAATAACCTTTTGACCCTTTACGGCAACAGTAAAGCGAGGATAAGAACCATACTTCACTCCTTTGCTCTTGAGCAAGTTTTCTAATCTGAGTCTCTCCCTTTTTGCTGTTTCTTCAAGGGGATTGTGGCTTGGAATTGGAGGAGAATCATAAGGCGGAACTTTCAAACCGGTCTACAGAAGAGCAAGTTAAATTAGTACATGTTCTCAAATTTTATTATTTTGTAAACGTAGAACACCAAATATCTTATGACTATGTAACCATACACGATATTAGTGAGGTATGCTTGTTTAATCATAATTACACAGTGACACCTCATGACAATATAAACACCTAAAAGGGCAGCCCGGTGCACAAAGCATTCTCCATTAGCACCAGTAAGTGCTGCACCTCAAGGATGTAATGTAGACAGCCAAACCCATGAGCTATAGGTCACATGGAGACAACTTTATCATTGCTCCATAACTCCCCCTCCAGAAATATAAGCAACTATGAAAAAATTAACATCAATAATGCATGTTAACCTCATCAGAATCTGCATAAGCTACATTCAGGACTCCAACTCCAAGCAGTCCAGCTAAAATGGCAGGAATAGTAGTTGAAGGTACTGATCTTGAAAAAAATATATGTCGGTGACACCCAAAAATTCCTGTAACACAAATTATATTTTAAAATCTGTAAATCTTAGTAGCACTTCAAAACAGACCGGAGAATTCCCCAAGCCTCAATATATTCCATTTCTTCCTGAATAACAGATTACAGTAAACCCTCACCACTCAACAAAGAGAGTAGAATAGAATGATATCTATATAGAAGAGCAAATACCCTTTAAAGTAAAAATAATAATATATAGAATTCCCAAGCAATAGTCAGCTACTTAGTATAATTACAACTGCACCTCAATGCAAATTAGTGGAGTTCGGCTATATGAATTCTCCATGTCCATTCCACTCTAATTGGGTTCACTTCATTTCAAAACTCAATATATCTTTTAAGATAGATACAGATTTTCTAAAATTAAAGATTTTCCAAATTCGGCACCTATCCTTACACTAACTAAACCTCTTGTAGTTATAGTGTTCTCCATTCTTGACACTTCACTAAGGCCTATCATCATCTCCAGTATCTGGCATTCAGCAAAGTGCAAGATGATGCTAATGTAATTGTGAATTAAAAGCTGGAATTCATCAGAAAGAAGGTACAGAACATATGATGAGCCCAACTCAACAGTGGTTACCTCAGTTATGTCACGTCTGTGGATTGCCATTGGAAATGCTAGTCATATCTTATATCCATAAGATTTGTAGTATGACCATGCCAAATAGTTTTAAAGCATCTCTTTGCATCATGAGGTCCATAGAAACTTTTCCTTTTTTTCCTCCTTCATTCAGATTCGATTTTGATAACCTATTGAATTTCACACTTATCCATGTAACCAACTTGGCTTCAAATATGTGTTCTCACACCCATACTTAAAACCACTAACCAATCATTTTTACATGACTATGTTCGTTGCTTTAGCATGAAGAACAATAAGAGGTAACTTAGAAATATATATAAGTAAGAAAGAGATAATCAGTAGAATCGTATTTGAAAGGCCCCATCTCTAACAACCTTAGTCTAGGGTTTAGGGTTTAGGATCAAAACTCAACAGCAGTCATACTGCCAGGACTAGAGCTATCACAATCTACCAAACTCTAATTAACTATACACAATTAACAGGTCCATAGATTATCATACTTTACTTGCAATACGTAAACGAGAGCTCTTATATGAAGGGGAAAAAAAAAAAAAGAGGAACTTGGGCAATTAAGCCTATGGCATAATTGAACAGAGTCCGTCCCAAATGCATGATCACATGATACTCACTCAGATTACGCAAAATTGTCGTAACCGCTTAGCTAAAAGTAGTACTAAAAGATTAAGCCAAACTACATCACCAGCAGTCTATATATATGAACGAAATGCGGTAGCAGAATTCATAGAGCATACCATTGTGCGGAAGGCTAGGAGATTGATGATAAATGGAAGGAGAAACTAGGGTTCCGTAATGAGAGTGAAGAGCTCTGGCAAGGCGCCTTACTGACGCCATAATTGAAGTACAATCTCCGTGGGAATGTGGACCTTTTCTTCTGTCGAGTCTCTATGTAAGTTGGGCTACAGGTGCGCAAATAATAGAAATTCATAATGTCTAGGGGTCGTTTGGTGCAAAGATAACTTAAAAGTAATTCTGGTATAAAAATTTAGCAGTACTTAAATAGTTATTTAATTCGCAAATATGAGATAATTTATCTCGAAACTAATAAATATTATCAAAAAAAAATTTTTAGCGGTATAATAATCGCGGGATAACTTATCCCGAGATTAAAATAGCTAATGGGAATAATATTTTTTTTATACCTCACTTTGTATATTTACATTATTTTTTAACAATATATAATAATATTCACAACCTTCACTCTTTATTTTTAGGCACAATACATAAATTGACCCCTTAATTTGTAGCGAAATTTTAAGTTGGAACTCCAACTTTCAAAGTGCACAAATAAACACTACAGCTTGTTCATTTTTTATCAAGTAGGCACAGTTGTGCAGCAGCCCATATGCGTGAGGTATACTCTCTATGACATGGATTTTATGTCCAATCCTATTATCTCACGTCATAAACTTATCCTACCTATTAATATTTTTTAAAAAAAGAAAATGTCACGTCATCTAACACTATTCCACTTATTTATAGTTTAAAAAAAAAGTAAAAGAAACATTTGTGATTGGCCAAAATAAATTTATTTTATGAAAAATTTAAATTTTTTACTCCACCCCTGATTCTCATCTCCTCCAGCCTCCCCCCACCGCCACTCCCAGCCCCATAAAAAATTAAAAAATTATTTTATGAAAAATTTAAATTTTGTAAATTTAAATTTTTTTACTCCACCTTAGACCCTTATCCCCCCAGCCCCCTCCCAACCCCCTACTTTTACCCTCCCACCTCCCAAAAAAAAATTTAAATATTTATTTTTAAAAAATATTTTAAATTATGAAAAAAAAATTTAATTGTCAAAAACTAGAAAAAAAATTCTTGAAGATTAGTACTAGAAAGAAGAAATCATATTTTAATTTGAAAAATAATGATTTATATATAAAGGGATGTAGTATGGGTAAAAATGGCAAATCAAGCTTTTTTTACTGTTGAAATCTTCAAAAAAATAGCGCTCACACGCCCCCTTTTGCGTGTAATACACATGTTTTGCCATGTCAGCGTCTTGTGTTTACTTGATAAAAAACGGGCAAGTTGGAGTGCCTATTTGTGCACTTTGAAAGTTTGAGTTCCAACTTAAAATTTCGCTTCAAGTTAAAGGTCCAATTTATGTATTGTGCCTTATTTTTATAATACTTCTTCATATTTTTCTATTAAAAAATTACCCTATATAATATAATTTTTATTGACTATTTCTTATGTTTTTTATATTTTGATTTTTCATAAATCTTTTTTTACTGTAACAAACTTAAAAATGCAAGCTCTATTTGTAAATTAAATTTTAAAAAAGTTTTATTTTAAATGCATATGATATTATTATAGGAATGCACACCTAAAAATATTTAAGCTAAATAAGATGAAAGATTTATTTTAAAAATGAATATTAAATAACTAAAGTTAGCAAGGAAAATACATTAAAAACTAATAAAGTGAAGGGTATTTTTGTAAACAAGCAGCATATTCTTAAAATTTATCCAACAAACTAAACACTCAATAAGAAATAACATCAACATAACTTATTCCATCATTACTAATCCCAACATAATTTATCCCATCATAACTTATCCTATCATAACTTATATTCAAATCAAACGACTCCTCAACGTTTCAGTAGTGCTTCTAGAGTCCACATTCAGTTGGTTCACAAACTTTGTGACCGTCTTTCCACTTCCGTATCATTTTTCCTTGAGGAATTTTTAAAAATAACTTAAGACTTGGGACAAAATAGTTATAGTTTAGGTAATTACATTATATAATTATAGCTATAGCAATTGAAACAATTTTTATTTGTATATTGAATTCGAAAGTTAACAGTTTATACAAATTTGAATGGTAAGGAATTTCTCTTTTTTTAAAAATAGAAAACAAATCCCTTAGATTGAAATTTTTAAATTTAATAGAGATCCTTACGTAAAATGGATCACTTACACGTGAAAGTAATATTAACTTCAGTGCTACTTCTTTGATTTGGTCGATGGTAAAAATACCAAAGCAGTTATCATCCTTAACAGTGTTTAGCACAACATAAGCAACATCGTCTACGCTCACAGGAGGGGTTGGAACTATATCGGATGCTGGCAGTGAGCTCAATGGTTTAGTGAAGTTTTCTGTTGCGCTTAATTTAAAAAAAAAAACTGCATTTTGTGGAAGAGAAGTTTTACTTTTCCGAAAATTTTGTCGCTAATAAACTTTTCCAACTCTTCAGCAAGCTCTCTGCTAAACCCTAATTACCTCTCTAGACAACTAGAGCAACTGGAATGGCGGCTTAAGGCTTTCCATGGCTTTGTCGTCCTCTCCCTAGCCTATGGCTGAGGGAGAGCCAATATCAAAACCTACATACGCTGCGCAAATCATATCTAAAACAACCACACAATCTATGCCAAAAACACAATTGAAAGCGATCCAATATGTATATGGAGAGCCAACTCTACAATTCACGTTTAAGGAGTTAGACGAATTTGCTACTGAAGAGGGACTTCATCAAGCCATTGTGATGAAGTTCTTGTATGGAGCACCAGAAATCCAAGAGTTACGACAGATTCTTCCAAAACAATTTGCAATCAAAGGTCAATGTTTAATTGGGGTACTTGCTACAAGACATATTTTAATTGGCACAATACATAAATTGGACCCTTAATTTGGAGCGAAATTTTAAGTTGGAACTCAAATTTTCAAAGTGCACAAATAGGCACTCCAACTTGCCCGTTTTTTATCAAGTAAACATAAGGTGATCACATGGCAAAGCATGTATGTACACGCAAAAGGAGGCGTGTAAGTTCTATTTTTCTGAAGATTTTCAACGGTGAAAAAGGCTTGAATTGTCATTTTTACCCCTACTATATCCCTATATATATAAACCATTATTTTTCAAATTAAAATTCAATTTTTTTCTTCTTTTTAGTACTAATCTTCAAGAATTTTTTTTTCTAGTTTTTGACATTAAAAAAATATTTCATAATTTGAAATATTTATAAATTTACAAAATTTAAATTTTTCGTACAATAATTTTTTAATTTTTTATGGTGTTGGGAGTGGGGGTGGGGGAGGCTGGGGGGATGAGGGTCCGGGGTGGAGTAAAAAATTTAAATTTTTCATAAAATAAATTTATTTTGGCCAATCACAAATGTTTCTTTTATTTTTTTTAACTATAAATAGGTGAAATAGTGTTAGATGACGTGGTATTTTCTTTTTTAAAAAAAATATAAATAGGTGGATAGTCGATCACAAATGTTTCTTTTACTTTTTTTAACTATAAATAGGTGAAATAGTGTTAGATGACATGGTATTTTCTTTTTTTTAAAAAAATATAAATAGGTGGAATAAGTTTATGACGTGGCATAGTGGGATTGGACATAAAATTCATGTCATAGAGAGTGTATCTCACGCACATGGGCTGCTATACAACTGTACCTATTTGATAAAAAACAGGCAAATTGGAGTGCCTATTTGTGCACTTTGAAAGTTTGAGTTCCAACTTAAAATTTCGCTCCAAGTTAAGGGGTCAATTTATGTATTGTGCCTATTTTAATTCGTTGCGATCAATATGAGGATTTTTTATCCATTTTATCACATCAATCAGGTTATATCCGTGGACTATTTCTTTCAATCCAAAGGAAAAAACTTCAAGAGCATGAGCTTCGTTATCCTTGCCAGGTTTACCTACCAGTTTGTTCGCAAAGAGATCTCTATTATCAATTGCATCGATAGTTGGTCGTCCAATTACAATCGATAAAGCAACTCAAGTTCGATCAAGACCTAGCACAGCAAGAGTAAAAGTCGAACTTGGTTTGTTAGACAAGCACCCTAAACAAATGAAACTCCAGTATTTGGATGAAGAATCTGGAAAGGTATTGGAGCACTTTCAGGAGATTGTTTATGATAATCTTCCTTTGTATTGTACTAACTGCAAGCATCAAGGTCATGCTGAAATAAAATGTCATCTAATATTGAAAAAGAATGTAGGCCATGATCAAGAGGTAGGTGCAAAGGAAGAAGTAATTGCGCCTGATATTGAGAAATATAATGGCGATGCAAGGAAAATTTTGAACGAAAAAAGGGCCAAAGATAATGCATTGACGATTATTGAATTGTCAAAATCTGATGAGGCTATGCATAACAATTCCACTCATGTTTTGATCCAAAAGAATCCTCAAGCTCAAGCAAACTTGAATTGTGGTGTCTCCACATAAAAAACACCTGATAAAGATGCACAAGGTGTTGTTGAGGATCAAAATTTTCCCACATATGATGTTCAAATAGATATGGCTACTAGTGGAATTGTTCCTAATGGCAAGGAGAAAGCTTCAGTTGCTTTAGATATGGAACATGAATCTAGTAAGATTTTGGAGAATATCGAAGCGCATGTTGCACAGACTATTGATGAACACATATATGTTTCAACTTTGGAAACTTTTGAGACATCACAATTGGTGGTCGTTGAGGATAATCAAAATATGGCAAAACTTGGTTCCTCTACGCCTACAACTGCTATTATGACTGTACATCATGGTGAATCGCAAAGGCCAGAGAATACAGTTGATGCATCACTAGGTGATTTACGGAAGAAACTAGATAATGTATGTGCACATGACTTAGATGAAAATCATTGTCAGCATGGAGATGCTGGACAAGATAAGCATTCTACTGAGTTTGAACATGAGGAAACACGACGTGTTACAAGTGAGAGTTGGATGAATATGGTAAAAGAAGAGGATGAACATGCCACACTCATAGAAAATTAAGCCCTGAAGCACCAACTTTTGTGCCTAAGGGTAGTTGCATTGCTCATGTTTCATAACCTTTTCATCCTACGCAATAATTGATTGTTACAGGCAAGGATTGTTTTGATGAAGATGAGGAAAATAATATACTGGACATACGCTTTGATAGAGTGGCTAGGGAAGGGGATATATCACCTAGGCAACAAAGAAGTGGAAACAACAAAAGCAAAAAGAAGACACATGAAAGGCAACATAGTTGGGATGGTAAAATGTTTGAGGAGTTTGTTCCAAGGCATCTACTGATGCAATTGGCAAAGCAAAATCATATGGTCACATGAAAGGCAACATAGTTTGGATGGTAAAGTATTTGAGGAATTTGTTCCAAGGCATCTACCGATGCTAGTGGCAAAGCAAAATCATATGGTTGTAACAATAGGCTCAACAAGATCCAAGAAATCCATAAAGAAATGATAAATTATCAAGTGTTGTTGGATAGGTTTGAAGAAGAAGACAAGAAGGAAATATTTCAAGTACTTTAGATGGGCCTCCATATACTTTTATACAAACAACATACGGAATCTATACGCCTCCGTTAGAATAAATCGTTAAGCAATTCCAGTCAGCAATTCCACTACTTATTTCTCTCTCCCACTACTTTTTCCTCACATTCTTGTGAAAAAAACCCTAACCCCAACGATTCATCATGAATTTCCTCAGAGAAAGGAGATACAAGTCTTAATTTTATTCAATGGAGCATCATAAGAGGCATATTATTGTTGTTAATGGCCTGAATATGCTATTTTCTCGAGAAGATGACATTAACGGTGAATTTCGACAACAAAGAAAATAGCATATTCAGGCCATTAACAACAATAATATGCCTCTTATGATTCTCCATTGAATAGAATTAAGACTTGTATCTCCTTTCTCTGAGGAAATTCATGATGAATCGTTGGGGTTAGGGTTTTTTTCATAAGAACGTGAGAAAAAAGTAGTGGGGAGAGAGAAATAAGTGGTGGAATTGCTGACTGGAATTGCTTAATGTAGGT
>DF358135.1:80788-99864 GCA_000787875.1 Solanum virginianum | reverse complement strand
CCTATAATAAAAGAAATAAAGAATCTTATAATAAAAACCCTAATAATAACCCTCATAACATACATCTACATGCTTCCACCCCACATTTGGTATCAAAGCAACCAGATCAAAAAATAATTTTTGCTAATTAATTCAGAGATAGTGTCGATTTGCGCCCCTGGCGCGATGTAGACAGGGCGCAGAGTGACACTTATATTTTTAAAGCAATTTTGATGGGAAGTTTAAAATTCATTTGGAGCAATTTTTATTGAAAATACACTGGTCCGAGCCCTTGGCGCGTCGTAGACCAGTGCATAATTTTTGAATATTTTTCTTTTAATTTCAGGAAGGATATTTTGGTCATTCCCAACCCATTGTTAAGTCCCAAATGTGTTTAAAGTTTTTTATTCATAAGAGGGGTTTCAAAACCCATTATTTTCCTAAGTCTAAAGTGTATGTTCTAAGAGAAGAAGAAGAAGAAGAAGAAAGAGCTTGAGGGTTTCAAGTTTGAGTTCAATTCCTTGAAGAAGGCTGAATAATTCTTCATTCGAGATATGTAAAAGCTACCCAAAACATGGGAATGTTCTCCCACGTGTCCCCCCTGATTGTAGAGAGTCGATAGTTGAAGGTGAAAGGTCTTGTCTATATAATTTCTGAATGTTTTACTGCAAACTACTCTTATACTACATATATTTTCTTGAATTGATGATTATCATAAACTTGTTCTCTTATTTTGAATACTTTTCATGAGATATTGTGTAAACTCTATATGTTAACTTTTGAAAGCATGCTAGAATGAACTTAGGAGATGAGTCTAGAGCCTCGATGATATAAATGTATTTGTTGTGGTTTTGGTCCTGAATTGAGTGTGTTGATTATGACGTTGATGAGGTTAAACTTAATTCTAAACGAATGTTCCTAATCCATTGAGTTGATTACTGATGAGATGAGTTGATGTTCTTTGCCCAAAAGAGACTAAAAGATGAGAAACCTTGATGTGGATGTTTATGAGGATATTGAGTCCTGGGAGAAGTATTGAGCACCGAAATGGGTGCGAATAAGTCCTACTCGCACTCATAACTACATGACCGACATAAGGGAGGATCGGACCATGAGAACAGATGTTTCCTTATTCCTGAAAGAGGACTAGATATTATTTTTTTCGGGATCTAATCCAATGATGCACGCCCTTTATCCCAACAAGGTATTGGGTGGATGTGGCAACTACATCGGTTCTTTGTGTCATCACAGGCTCATAGATGATGTTTATATGTCCGAAAAACTCTCAGATAGGTTCCCTTTTGATAGTACTCGAATGTTGTTGTGATGGTATGAGTCTTGACTGATGTTAATGGTGATAGTGTTTACTTTTTATTCTGAGATGAGGTAAGGGCTTGATGAGTTGATATTGTTCCATGTTATCCTATTTATATCATTTACTTTAGCCCATTTTACATATAGTACATTTCACGTACTAATGCCATTTGGCGCCGCATCATTTTATGATGCAGATTCAGTAGAAACAGGGCTTCAGCAGGCGAATCGTTGAGGTTCACAGACTTTCAGCCAGAGACTTGGTGAGTCCTCCCCAGTATCTGAAGGATGTCTTTATTTCCCTTTCTTATTGCTTGTGGTAGTCATGGCCTGTCATAGTACCATCTTATACTTATAGAAGTAGAGACTTCATAGACGTAGAGAGATGATGGGTTGATGTTGGGGTTCTTTCCCCTTTTCTTTTCATTGACTATGCTTGTTGTTATTCTATGTGATGGACGGAAATGACTAGTCTTGTGGCCTATGGCCTTTATTCCTTACATCGATATTGTGATGAGGTAAAGTAGCCCATTGATAGGTTAATTGTCATGTATCTAATGTCATCTGCTAAACGATAGATTGAACAAATGTAATGAGACCATGTGGTTTGCTTGGGGACTAGCAACAGTCTCTGAGTGCCAGTTACGTCTAGGGTACCCTCTCGAGGCGTGACAAATATTAGAAATATCAAATGTATCAAAATATTATTTACTTTTGTGGTTTTAAACATGTCAGGTGAAAAACTGAAATTTAAATATTACAAAAAATGAAAAGAGGTCATTCTTTTAAATAATCCAAAAAGAAAATGAAGTGACTTTTTCAAATAAAGGGTATCAATTTAAACCATTTATGATTTGTCCCACTTGACTTGATCCACTAAAAATATAATAGTGATCCTTATTGTATTATTATTCCCCAAAATTATTCTCTCCTGTACGCTTCTTTCTCTTCAGCTGCTCTTCGTTCTTTTTTAAAAATTTCTCAATTTCGATCTCCTCTCTGTTAAGTAGCACCTGTGGAGGCTCCATGAGCATCAGATTGCTACAATTTCTTGGTTTACAATTCCAAAAGAAATTTTCAGCTTTGTTCCAAAGACCAATTTGGAGAATCTTGTATGTGTGATGCATGGTTCATGTGATTTATAGAAAGCCAAACGAAGTGTTTTAAGAACACTAAAAGATCCGAGAAAATGCTAAATTAATAATACAACCATTTTCATTTATTATATAAGTTTTAATTTAATTTCTTCTTCTCTGTTGCTTCTTCAATTAGTGAAATTCCCCCTTAAATGTTTTTACAGTAAACCGTAAATATGTAATTTTATGAAATTAATTATATATATGCATTGGAAACCAGTATAAATAATAAATTAAAATAGATAAATGTAGTGGGGTGAGTCACGTAGGATGGACCATTAAATGATTTAAATGTATATTTTTTTATTTCTTAAAATTTTGATTAGAAATAAATGGTCCATGTCATCAAATAAGTAAAATAAGTTGAATAACTTTGTAAGTAAAGCACAATCAACTATGAGTGACTTTTGAGTTAAAAATAAAAATTGAATAACTTTGTGAAAAATGAATTTATAATTAAGTGATCATATGAGATATTATCTCATCAGATTACGCAAGAAGGTCCACACATGTTTGCAATGCCTTGAGTAGGCTGATGAGCAGCTTTGTCATCCAATCTAGAAAGGTGAACTGCTACCTGATATTCTGACCCCTTTCTATCGATAACATCAAAATTAAATTCTTGCAAGAGGAGTACCCATCTGATCAGTTTTGGTTTTGCATCCTTTTTAGCCAGATATTTGAGTGCTTCATGGTCCGTGTGCATGATGATCACCTTAGCTCCCAACAAGTAGGACCAAAATTTTTCAAAGGCAAAGACTAAAGCAGACAATTCTTGTTCGGTGACTGTATAATTTTTCTAGGCCACATTTAGTGCGTTGCTAGCATAATAGATCGGATGCAGAATTCTTTCCCTTCACTGTCCCAACAACACATCTAGCGCAACTCCACTTTCATCATACATTAGCTCAAAAGGTTGTGACCTATCAAGAGCCACAATAATAGGTGCCGAAGTCAACCTTCTTTCCAATTCTTCGAAGGCTTGTATGCATGCATCATCAAATACAAACTTGGTATCTTTCTCCAAAAATTTGTACAAGGGTTGTGAGATCTTGGAGAAGTCCTTTATGAAGCGATGGTAGAATCCTGCATGGCCTACAAAGCTCCTGATACCTTTCACTGAAATTGGTGGTGGCAGATTCTCAATAACTTTAATTTTTTGCTTTATCCACCTTGATTCCTGTGCATGAAATTCTATGACCAAGCACTATGCCTTCTTTAACCATAAAATGACATTTCTCCTAGTTCAACACCAAATGGCTCTAAACACACCTCTGCAATACATCACACAAATGTAACAAGCATTCTTAATAAGACTGTCCAACAACACTAAAATCATCCATGAGCACCTCAATAGTGCTTTCAACCATGTCCGAGAAAATAGACATCATGCATCGTTGAAACATGGCTGGAGCATTACATAATCCAAAAGGTGTTCTCTTAAATGCAAAGGTACTATATGGGCATGTGAAAGTTGTCTTATCTTGATCCTCAGGAGCAATAACAATTTGATTATACCCTAAATATCCATCAAGGAAACAATACCATCTCTTTTCTGCCAGTCTATCAAGCATTTGATCCATGAAAGGCATAGGGAAATGATCTTTCTCGGTAGAAGCATTGAGTTTCCTGTAATCCATACATACTATCCACCTAGTGGCCGGTCTCAGAGGAATCAACTCATTCTTTGCATTGGGCACCACTGTGATACCTCTCTTTTTTGAAACACACTACACTGGACTGACCCATTCACTATTAGTAATTGGGTAGATTACTCTTGTGCCTAACCACATGATGATTTCTTTCCGGATAAACTCTTGCCTTGGGGGGTTCAACCATCCTTCATACTCGATGCTGGGCTTGTAATACTTGACCAGTTGAATCTTATGAGTATATATTCTAGGAGGTTTGCCAATGATGTCTGCAATTGTCTACCCGATAGTCCTTTTGAATTGCTTGAGAATGGAGAAAAAGGGCCTCTGTTTGGGCTTTGTTTAAGTCAAATACAATTATGAAAGCCAATATACTATTCTCTCCCAAGTATGCATATTTCAGATATGTTGGTAGTGCCTTTAATTCTAACTCTGGTGGGACTTCTACAGAACACTTTGTCTGTGGCGTTTCCCTATTGCACAAGTCTAACTCTAACCTGGCCTGTTGCCTAGGCCCAAATGACACCCCAAGATCATTCACTATTTCCTCATAATCAGGAATGCTATCACTATCGAAATTCATCAACACAACTGCCAAAGATTCAACTTCCAGCCTCAACTCAACCGGGATCTCAACTTCATCATCCTCACTCATGTTAATCATTGAGAAAACCTGAAACTTACAACTCCTTCTATTTGGTTGACCCACTTGAAACACAACTGCCTCTTTACCAAACTTTAAGGTAAGCAGACTCTTCTCCATGTCAACCAATGCTTTCCTTGTGGCTAAGAAGGGTCTCCCCAAGATAATAGGAACAGCAAAATCAACCTCATAGTCAAGTATAACAAAATCTGCAAGAAATATAAATTTGTCTACCTTGACCAACAAATCATAAAGTATTCCAATAGGCTTCTTGACTGTTCTTTCTACTATCAATAACATCATCTTTGTAGGAATAAGGTTGCCCACAATGAGCTTTCTAAATATGGCAAGAGGCATCAAATTGATGCAGGCTCCTAAGTCACGTAATGGTCTAGCAAATGCAAGTTCCCCAACTGTGCATGGTATAGTGAATGCACCCCGATCTTTATGCTTTTGCACCAAAGACTTCGTGGTGATAGCACTACAATGTTGAAAAGTTTAGGAGAGGTCTTGGCTAACTTTGTGCTTCTTCATGACTAGATCTTTCATCCATTTCGCGTATCTAGGCATCCTCTCAAGAGCTTCAACTAAAGGGAACTCTACTGACAACTTCTTAAGTATCGCCAAGAATTTTTCAAAATTACTTTCCTCTTTTCTCTTCCCAAGCCTTGGGGGAAAAGGTAGTGGGGGCCTTGGACAAGTTTTGTATTTCTTTGGTTACCCGTTTGTGCTGGGCATCTCATTCTCCTTATTTACCCTCTTTCTGTGGCTTACATCTCCAACCATTGGCGTAGGAGGATCAATAGTGCTTTTGCCACCCCGAGTCATCACTACCATATAATGCCCTTCATTCTTTGGATTTTGAACCATGTTGCATGGTAAGGTGACCATTTGGCGTTGGTTTAATTGCGAAGAAACTTGCCTAATTGTTGTTCTTGTTGCTTAATCGCCACCGAATGAAACTCTATTTTTTGATTAATACTTGAAATATCCACTTTCATTCCCTTCAAGGTCTCATCTTGGTGATTGTTTCTCTTTAACATCTTGTCAAATATCTCTTCAAGCCTAGAAGTGCTTGGCACAACATCACGATTGTGGGGTGGCACATAAGAATCATTCCTATAACCATCTCTTCTACTCTATTCGGTATCCGACATCCTCTCTCTTTCATATTAACCATCTCGGTTATCTCTATACGCACCATTATTATTATAGTTTCGACCTTGATTCCCGGTACCTTGCCTCCAGTAGTCCGAATTGGACCCTTGAGGATTATTCCGGAAACTTGCCGCTTGTTTACTTACAAAATAAGCAACTTCATCAAAGAATGAATCTTCATAGATGGGAACCTTAGGAGGTTGATGAGTGACCACTTTGACACTTGCTTGATTTTGCTTCAATACCAAGTCTATACTTGTGCAAAGTTGGGCAAGTTGCTCCATGATTTCTTCACTGACTTTTGTTGCTCATTATTGGTATTGACCGGACAAGAAGTCTTCATCGCACCTCGCTCTCGTTGACCCCACCACTTGCTCCATCGTTGCGGGTATAAATGCAAAAGGTTGGTCAAGAAACATGCCTCCCATGATTGTGTCGACGCAGGCTTGACTATTCTCATTAAGTACCCGATAGAAAATCTCAACCAAGGCATCATCAACAATCTTATGATCGGGGACTATCCTCAGGCATTTGGTAAATCTCTCCCCTAGTATGCTATAGAGTTACCCTTCAATTGCTCAAAGTTGTTTATTTGATCCTTGAGCTTCAACTTCTTAGATCTTGGGAAATATCTTTTAAGAAACACTATCTGAAGCTCTGCCCAACTTGATATTATACCCGGAGGAAGCTTAGACAACCACACAGCTGCATTCCCAGTAAGTGACAATAGAAACACCCACAAACTAACATCATCAAGAGAAAGATTTTATGTCCCCATGAAACTCTTGCAGACAAACACCACATTATGGAGATGATGGTGGGTATCCTCTGAAGGTAGCCTTGTGAACAATCCACGATTTTAGAGCATTTGAAGTAAACCACTCGATAGTGAGAACTTAGCATCCACCAGTAATAGAGGCAACACTATAGCACCAGTAACGTCCATAGCCATAGGGTTGAAATGATATTGGTTGCATCCATAAGCATTCTTGTTGAAGTCCCTAAGCTATGGCCTATCATCCATTGGTGGTGGATTCTCTTCTCTCCCCAAGTCATCATTTGTATTCATTTCCTCCTCAACCGCGGTATCCTCATTCACTTGAGTCATTCTTCTAAATAGTTGATGGATGTCCCATATCATCATTCATATTCATATCCTCCTCAACTGCGATATCCTCATTCATTTGAGCTAATCTTCTAAAGAGTTGATGGATCTCCAAATTGATCGAAGCTAAGGGATTGCCTTGGCTCCTTGTGTTGGGCATACAACTTAGTACACCCTGCAATTAAAATCAAATAACAAAAATAAAACAAAAGTAAAATACAAGAAAGTCTAGAAATTAATACTCGAACTAACTAATAGTGAAATCAAGTAGTCGGCTACCATGGCGTGCCAACTAACCATTACCTATTGTCCCAGTCAACATCCCCTTGGTCAGGTTTGGTTGATTAGATAAGAAAACAACAACCAAATCCTATCATCCACTTCCCTTTTCCTATTCATCACTACCTTAGTTGGGATCATGATAGTAGGTAGGTTTGGTTCTATCATATCAATCAAATCCTGTCATCTACTTCCCTTTTCCTATTCGTCACTACCTTCGTCGGGATCGTTATAGTAGGCGAGGTTTGGCATTGGCTACTACTAAACAACAATTATAATGAAGGAAAATAGACAATGCATGCAAAATACCAACCATAGAAATAACTTTTAGCTTACTATTTCTTTATATGATTCCACCTATATGAGTCATAGTGAGGCCTATGACTCATAGGATAGCCTCGTAGGGATGAACCTAGGTCATCTCAGGTCAACTACCCATGGTTCCCACAACCCCAAGTTGTGGGTGCTTAGCTACTCATGGCTAAGGCAAAACCAACAAAAATGCAAATATAATATATGATTGAGAAATTTACTCAAAGTAATGAAGATTGAAGTCAACACTAATTGCAAACCAAAAGCTTGAAAGATTGACAATGAGTACAAGACAAGATTTACAATCCCTAAAATTGGGTTTTCTAAGAGAAAATGATAAACTAAGTTAATACCCTAAAAGTATTCATGAGAGTATATTAAAGAATGATGTTCTATTACGAATTTAGAATCTTCCAAATAAAATACTAACTTTAAGTATTTACAAAGTAAACCCTAAAAATTACACTGAAAAGACAGCTGACACTCCTCACAAGTACGACTGATAGGGGGACCTATGAGTCATAATTGGGGTCTCATATCAGGTTCTTGGCATCTTGAATTCAACTGGCATGATCCATTGGTATGAGTCATAGCTTGGGCTATGACTCGTATGCTCCTCTCGTAGTTTAGGACTTCAGTTGTTGATCCAAAATTTGGGCTCTTTGTTTCCTACTACGAGTACACCTATACGAGTGGTAGCGAGACTTACGACTCATAGGATGGCCTCATAGGGTTGATATCCACTTAGCAAATTTCTAATTTTTAGTCTCTGTTTCTTACTGCAATAGCACCTTACGACTTGTAACTTGCGCTACGACTCGTAGTTGAACTCGATGTCCTATGCTTTAGCAAAATCAATAGTTTTTCTACAAAATCATGCAAACGTAACATTTCTGCAAGAATAACACAAAAACACATAAAAATCATAAATAGTCGCATTAAGAACTCACAGAATTCTTTGTCTTAGGCATCAAATGTGCTTTATTTTTGACAACACATCACTAGGGCAATTTTTTTTCCCTCAATAACTGCAAATGTTGAGTTCAATGTCTCAGATACAATGTTGCAATTACTACGGATTAGGGAATTATTTGGCAGACAAGGGTGCGAAGATCCCTATGAACACCTCCAAAATTTCATAGTTGCGTATTCATGATTTAAGTATTAGGGATTCATGATCTGATGTTCACACTCTAATAAGAAAGCGGTCGCTGTCAGTAATTAACCTAACCAAAAGTTTGGGTCAAATCCACAGGGAATATAGGGCTTGATTACAAGAATTCATTATCAATCATTTCAAGCATCTATTTCTAAACTCTCTAGATGGGGGGTTTTCTTTGTAATTCAATAATAAAATTAAAAACTAAACTAACTGTGCAGGAAGACACATCAAATTTAGGGATAACTTAGGGATTATGTTCCCTATGATTCGTTGACTCAATTATCCTAAACAACACAACTCTAATTGAGAATTCGCATGTGGGGTGGTAACTTAGGTTCTTCTAGCCCTCTTGTGAAGGTGAAGGTCAAATTTCACCATGGCGCGTGGTTGTCAACAATGGTGTGCCAATTAACCGTTACCCATTATCCCAGTCAACCTTGCCTTGGTTAGGTTTGGTTGATTAGATGAGAACATATCAATTGAATACTGTTATTTACTTCCCTTTTCCTATTCATCATTACCTTGGTCAGGATCATGATAGTAGCGGGGTTTGGTGTTGCCACCACCAAATAATCAATCAAAATAAAAGGAAATAAATAATACATGCAAAACCCCAATCAAAGAGATGCACAAAACCTAGGTTATTTCAAGTCACCTACTCATGGTTCCCACAACCCCAAGTTGTGGGTGCTTAGCCACTCATAGCTAAGGAAAAATCAACAATAATGCAAATAAATGACATAGTTGAGAGTTTACGCAAAGCAATGAAGAGCAAGAATACCTTCAAGTTGAAAACCACAAGCTTAGATTAATGGCAAATTGGTACAATGTGGGTTTCCAATCCCCTAAAAGTTGGTCTTCAAATTGAAAGATAAAGATCTACTCTAAACCCTAAAAATTAAATAGAAAAGATAGCTGGCAGCAGATACATCGCATAGGTACGACTCATAAGTGACCCTACCAGTCGTAATCAGATATTATAGTCAACATTTGGCATTTTGGACTTGACAGTTATGCACATTGTTATGAGTTGCTGCTTGGGCTATGACTCGTATGCTCCTCTCATAGTATAGGCACTTTTAGCTTACTATTTCTTTATATGATTCCACCTATATGAGTCATAGTGAGGCCTATGACTCATAGGATAGCCTCGTAGGGATGACCTCCACTTAGCAGATTCATAATTTTTGCTCAGTGTTCCTACTATGAGATTACCTTACAACTCATAGCTTGGGTTACGACTCATAAGTAGGCTCATATGTCCTGTACTTTAGCAAAATCTGCAACTTTCTATCAAAATCATGCGAACCTACCTTGTCTGTAGTAATAACACAAAAACACTATAAAAAGCTGCATTAAGAACTTGAAAAATCCCTCATTTTAGGCACCAAATATGCTGTAATTTGACAGCATATCAATTCACACAAGAGGTTATTTGATTGAGAATTTTCCCTTTTTCTATAACCGGAGAAGCCTTCAAGTGGTTATCTGAACTCCTCGTGGATCAATTATATCGTGGGAAGACTTGTAAACTGAGTTCTTCGAGAGATTCTTCCCTCCTTCAAGAATGATCAATCTAAGGAGGAACATAGAGAATTATCAAAGGGTAGATGATAAACCCTCGCATGAGGCTTGGCAGCAGTTTCACAAGCTTCTTCTCCAACGTACAACCCATGGTATTCCTAGTAATTTATTGCTATAGTATTTCTATGTTATCGTAAATGTTGTCAACAAAAGTATGGCAGATCAGCTAGTTTGAGGTGGGCTCATGAAGCAAACATTCACAGTAGCTACAAAATTACTAGATGAAGTGAGAAAGATAAGTAAAGCATGGTATACTCATGAGGACTATACTTTAATTACAAGAGGTCAATTATCTAAAGAACAACTGGTTAAAGAGAAAGAGCGTGATGAATTTATATTATAGATGGCAAGGAAATTAGATGTTATTACACAACATGTGACCCAAGTGCATCGACCCAATGTTGTTTGATCTATGAATGTATTGCCTATGAGCATGAATTAGGTGAAAGCGATCAAATGGAAGAACTGTATTCCATTAGAAATCAAGTATTAGGTTCTCGGTTGCCCTTTCAGTGAACACCCGAGAATCAAGGTCAGAACTTGAAAGGTAGAAATGGAACTGTCAGAATTTCACTCTGAATCACGCCCTTTCAGTGAACACCCGAGAATCAAGGTCAGAACTTGAAAGGTAGATGAAGTTGTGAATGAGGAGCAAGTAAAGCAGAATAATGTAATTATGATTGGTAAAAAGCATGTAAATTACCTCAAAAGCAGAAGACCCACACAAATCATGAGTCAATGATATGCTTGCTCTCATTTTGTCGATAGTAAAGACTTCAGATGAAGTATTAGGTGAAATGAAGGTAGGGTTTTTTCAGTTGAGCCACACTATATTGTCTCATGCAATATTGATTAAAATTTTAGAGGCTCATTTGTTAGCTCTCTCATCACAAGTGCACAACTCAACGAGAGGCAATGTCCAAAGTAGCATTGACATCACTACCAAAACTAGCACCTCATATGCGATTAACACATATATTGAGATCCCTTTACATGGGGCACATGAGAATAAGAATAAAGAAGTGATGAAGCTAAAGTGGAATCTAATGAAAAGGGGGTTACTCCCAAGGAGCTACACATGGAAGCTACAAGGTCTACTTCACATCATGGAGATGAAGGCAACAAAGCTAGGTTCCAAGGATTTCTGTCCACATTCACTTTGTTGGCAATAAATATTCCCTTAGTTGAGGCCCTTAACAAGATGCCAACATATGCAAAATTGATGAATGAATTGGTAAATAAAATGAGAGCCTTAGATTATGAGGCAATTGAAATTTCACAAAGTTTTAGTGCTTTCCTTACTAGATAAATGGTGGCAAAGAGATGATCTAGGTGCATTCACAATACCATGCATAATTGGGGCATGAAACTTTGGATGATCCCTATGTGATTTGGGTGCTAGTGTAAATCTATGCCCCTATTGGTATTTGAATAGGTCAGGGTGAATACTTTAGCCCTAACAACCATGAAACTGATTATGGTTACTATAGGAATTTGACTTTGAGGTGCGAGATAGGAGAGGTTGTGAAAATCAACTGGCTAATCATCTATCTCAGCTCGAATCACCTAATTCTCAGGTCCAACATGAGAAATTTTTTGATAATTTTCCAAATGAAGCAATGATGAAGGTTGTTGTGGTTGCAACACCTTCATTTGCTGATTTTTCAAATTACTTGGTCAGTGGTATCATACAAGATTTTGCAAAGTTACTAAGTTTTAGTAGATCTACCTAGGCAAGTAGATTCTCCTTTTCCCAATGGAAGGAGTGCATTGGCCTTTTCCCAATGGAAGGAGTTCATTTAGATTCCATCTAGTAGCTCACATGGTCTTTCAATCGGTTATGGTCCATTCCCACAAGTTTACATCATCCTCTGATATCTTAAATTTATGTGTTTAATGTGCATTGTCTTATATTGATTTGAGCCATATTCCTTGTGCGTGGTTAAGCTTATTTTGTTCCTTATTAACCTCTATATACTTATATGTTATGTTTTATTATGACAATATTATAGTTTCATCCGTGCATTACATCTCATATATTTAGTACATTCCAACGTACTAACACATATTTTCCTGTATGATTTGACAATATAGGGACAGGTACTCCTCCACTGTCTCATGGATAGTAGTTGGTGCCCAAGACTAGCTTTTGTTATGGTGAGTCCTTAGTTCAAGACTCCACCCACTTTCCACTCTTTATGTATTTTATTTTCGGACAATGCATTTTGCAGCCCTTCTGAGGTGTTTACTTTCTATGTTGTCTATTTTGTATGTTCTTTCTATTTGATGGAAACCGTTCTTACCAGTTCTGTTCGTATGTATTAGTGGTATGCTTATGGACAAGTGATGTTTTTTCTAAGTTTCTTGCTTTTTAATGTTTCTTCATTGCATAAGATAGCCCATAGCCCCTATCCTTTATGATTTTCTATAATATGATCTATTTATTTCCTATTAAATGCTTGAGATGCGTAGATGGCTTGGGTGAGGTGCCTCTGGGGATCTCATTTACCGTGTGATGACTAGGTCCCTTGGTCAGGTCATTACAACTAAGTCGGTTGCTTTTTAATTTTCAGCAACTGCTCAAATTTAATTTTGATGCTTTGGCCACATCCGGAATCACAAAATTAGAATCCATATATGTAATCTAACTGGAAATGGCATTTCAGACTCAATAGTGTAGTCAAAGTTTCTATCGGAGGTCATATTTTTCAAATATAGGTACGATTCCTAATATTAACGTCTACTAACGGGGGTCAGAATGCACTTGAAAGCCTCGGGAACCAAATGAAAGGTCCTCCTAGACCAAACTCAACGTTTAGGATCCAACGATGCAGTCGAAATTTCCATTTGGACATGTTTACCAAGGATGTTGACAAAAGTCAACTATTGACTTGTTTCAGAGGCTAAAATTGAAAACTTGATATACTTACATAGAACATTCTCTTAGTCTAATTTGGCCATTTCAGAGCTAATGGAACTGTCAGAATTTCACTCTGAATCACTTTATTAGGACTTTACCTTAAGATTCATTTTGCAGTTATAGTTTACCATTTAATTCAAAAAATTGCTAAATGTCAAATGATTCACCCAACGATCGAACCATTAGTGTCAATAAGCAACAAATAGCCTGAGGTCATTATGCAAAATGGTCAAACTAATATAATATTCGCAAAATCATGAAAATGACTTGGAGGGTCATTACAACATCACTCACTAATAGAATTTTCATCTATAAAAGAAACAATAAAGGCGTACCTAAATACTCCAATCCAAACTACTAAGGAATCCCAAAATTGAACTTATAGTTGACAGTCAATACAAAAGTCATAAGCATGCTCAATGTTCAATAATATATCTGGTAATCTCAACTAACAAGAAATACAATAACCCGTCTGTATATAATAGAGAATTAATGTAGCAACTTTTAGGGGATCCTTATTGATCAATAACTCATCCCATCAGCTTAATCAACCAACATGTAACAGGAAATCAATAGGCTAAGTAAACCTACCCTCAACACACCAACAAATATCCATATTGTCATAATGGTTCACAATTGTAACCATATTCCACATATACGACTTGTACTCTATTCGTTGCTTCTTTATACAAGCAATTCACGTAGATCCAACATAGATAGCTCACAAGCTAACCAAAACAACTGCAACAAATAGCTAATATGATCATAATCACACATAGGGACTTTAGCACCTATCCCTTGTTGTTTAATCAGTCAATCGCAACAACATAAGCAAACACAAGTGTAGTAAATAGTCAAAACACCATCTCAATATAATGGATTATCTATATAACACCCATTAGTAGCTTAAACATGATAACAAATTCTAGAAACACAAAAAATGATCCATATACTAATCACCAGTACTCTCACAACCATCAGATATTTAAAAGTACAACAAATACTTTCATACTAATTACTGGTAGGATTCTTATACATTCTTCCGCATACAGGTATATATACCATATTCTCAGTCATGGTCATCAACAACTATCATCATTTAGTCATGCGCAAGATACCAAAAAAACTTGAGGTAAACACTTCTAATCAAAACTCATCGGCTCCAACCTAGATACATAGAGCTGTAATAAATTACCATTGTATAGCTTCTAGCCACCCTCCTTAATCTAACCTGGGCCATACCATCCCAGCTGACTAAGATCTAGCAGTTTCAACACCTAACAGATTGACCACAACAATATAGTACTTAACAAATCAACCCTAACAAGTAGGGCTCTCAATAGGTTCACCATAACAAATGCAACTGGTACACAGAAGTTATTAGATCTGCACATGTAGCAGGGGCATTAGTTAGCCTATAAAACATAACCAGAGACTCATAATAGGCATAACATGTCAAAAGTGAAAATTTTGAGGTATCCTCTACCCTGGTCCTTAATGTATTGTAATTTGAACTCTATAGTAAAATTGACATCTCTCTCTGGCAATAATTTGGCAAATCAATAGGAAGCATATCTAAGACTTACTATTATTAGAACTGTCTCCATACTAGGGCCTCAATTGTCATATAACAAGCAAGGACTAAGTATGCCAACCAATCGATTGATACAATCTCCATATTTTATTATAAAACACACTACCAGTCGATACACGACTAAAAATCCCTGCCATAACACTAGAGACATATCAAGTATAGACCGAGTTATAGTCTCAATATAATCATCTAGCATAATAAAATGTGGATTTAACAATTTATACCTAAGAGAACATCAAAATGAAGCGCATCTGACACTATCAACCCTGCTCAAATATCACAACCATGAAGAGTCACCACACCTGACCTACACATCTGATCCTCTACTAAAGAATCCCCTACTAAAGACAATACCTGAATCCATGATAATAGAGGCTTGGGACTCATACGCAATTAAGTGACAAAATAACCAAATATATATAAAAAAAGGTAGACCTAGATCAAATTAAAAAAATTGCAGCAGACTGCTGGAATAAAATAGTAATAGCTATATCGAACTTATCTGAAGCCTCGGCCTCTGACTGAGTTAGGATTGTGTGAGCATAGCGCTGATGGCCTTCTTCTCTAATGTCGCCTCAACCCCTAACTGCATTGCCTCTAACAGTACCCTTGGTACCCTTCAAGTCCTGTCGAGAACTCTATTGATCCTTTATGACCCAAATCTGGCCCTTGGGCCCTAATGGTCAATGGGGGAGCTAATTGAGCATCCCATGAAGCTAAGTAAGCTGCTCTACACTTTGAGCACTCTCTGGACCAGTGACCTAAGGTTCTATAATTATAATATCTTGGGTAAGCTCGAGCTGTACTGCGTCAAATATGGCATCTAGTGTCACCTACTTCTACGGCCCTAGATCTTTGACTAGCTGCGCAAGATGGCCCTACCTAAACCTTAATGGTAGTCTGTTCCTCGGTGCCCTGAATCTATATTAGCATCCTTGAAACCTCCCTCACGCCATGCTTACTTGTCGCTGCCCCTTTTGGCCTCACAACTATGTTGCTCACTAGTATGGATGTACCCTACTAGGACCTATGTTAAAAGAACTAGAGCTGGCTAAATGCCCCTGAGTATAACTATCAACTAACTAAGAGCCGTTTGTACCTCTGGTGTAATCACAAAAGCAGCTGAGGGCTATGTGAAATATAGTAAGCATATAAACACCAAAGGTAGAAATTGTAGCAAAACTAGAATCTGAACTCAAGTAAGTTGTGAGCTTGTTCGTGACATCCTAGTATCCCAACGATATAACCAAATAGTGTATACCAACCCAACTAATAAAATTTCATTCAAAACCCTACCACTAATATCGCATGATTAAGGTATCGAGCTATACATGGGTGTAAGACCCTAATATCTATGCTTTTGCGCCCCCTAAGCCCCCATAAGCCCAGAAGGTACACCCACACACAACCAAGGTGTAGAATGGTATCCTAATAGATCTTGTATAGAATAGTGCAACCTATGTCGGCTGGTATATAAGACCTGTTGGTATACAAGATCTGTTGGTATGAGAGACTTGATCCAGAAATGTATATCATGTCAGGCCATGATAACCGACTCTGTAGACCTCCCAAGGCCCTCTGTATATATGTAATTATGTGGCTCTACATATAGTAGCTCTAGGGCAGCATTGGCTTAAGCCTAAGCTAAGGCAAAAGGAGAACAGATAATTAGAGGCGTGTTACTTATCAAACCTCACACTATAGCCCAACTAATAACGATAATGACTCACTAAGGCAATAATGTTTCGGCCTACTTGTAATGTGGTATATCTCCAGTATAAGATAGTAGTCTGAAGGACTAATTCATATCGCTAGTATCTCAATCACTGATAACCTAATGACGCCCATAGGATATATCATACATCTCTTTAACATAATCAATTTTCCCTCTCTAGCTCACTAGAGGTTTAGTAGCCTCATATCTTAAGTCAAGAGTAATAATGCCCAGTCAGAAGCATAACTATAACATCTCGTAGAATATAGCATTTTATCCCAATATCAAGTAGGTTTAGTAAATGTAGAATGATTAAAAGTTGTATATATAGGAATATATGTCACAGAAATAGTATAGAATCATGTCTACCATTAACAAATATATCGCAACCTATCCATCCACAAGAACTTAGAATAAACATGGATAGTCATAGCTATATTACAGGGATCCAAAACAAACAGGGCTATTAGAATCATATATATATCAAGACAAGTCCACAGTACAATATATAGTTAACAACCAGTCTTACAAGCTTACATATATTAGTAGCATGAAGCTACACACTCATCCAAAAAAAATTCTAGCCCAACTAACATACCTATCACATTGCATTAGCCTATATACAACCTTTACTGAGTCTTTTGGTCGTTTGACAGTACCAGAACTCAGCTAATATCATAGCTACAACTAATATCGTACTCATTATAGTAACTAGTGTCTCATATCATTATATACAATAGATACATCTCACAAAATACATATAACAGATACATCTCAGTAGCTTTAGTCCACAAATAACTGCAAGACCCATTTAAGCTTAGTGTAAGGGAGGGAGAACATTAAAAAGGACATAATTATCGCATAAGTAGCCAGCAACCAAAAGTAGATCAAGTTGTCATGACCCAAGCCTAGGACCTAGATGTGACACTGCAAATAGGAACTCGAAGGAATCCCAAACAAGTCTCCTAACTTATCATTACATATCATTGGTCAAGAAAAATATAAAAGACATAAAGAGCAAGCATAAGCACAAAGGGGCTAAGGGTAAAGCTTGCATAATATCATAATCAAGAGACAAAGAGTCAAAGCTCATATCATAGATACATAACGTGTCCAAAAAACATCTCTAATACTTAGATAAGAGTGGGGCCAAGACAAAGCAACCAAGCTCACCCTCAAAATACACAATAAAGAAGAATGTCTCAATATATAGTAAGAGCAACATAGACTAAGGTCCCCGAAGTAGAGGACTCACCAACTAGCTTGAGTAGTACTGAACTAGCCACGCGGAGGAGAAGGATGATCAACTTTGGCACCAATTCCTACATGATGATATAATGTAGGCAACAATATGCGTTAGTACATTTGAATGTGCTAAATATGTAGGATGCAATGCAACAAGGGATAAGCATCATAATCAAATGTATAGCAATAGGCAATAGTCATAATATAACAATGTGGCATGTATGATCAATGCATAAGTAAAAACATCCTTAAGTAACTCATACTCATATAGGATATCATATGTGTATAAGAGACTAAGCTAGCTTTCCAAAATACAAACCCCTTGGTAGGTTGTCATGATGCCACCCCATCACTTAGGTGGTGTGGTATAAACCCCTCACTAGTTTGATGAGTACAAACCCCCATCTAGGTTGATGATTATGCCACCCTATCACCCTGGTGGTGAAGTACAAACCCCTTACTAGGTTGATAAGTATGAACCCTCATCTAGGTTATCTAGGCTCTTCACCCCCCCACCGCATCACCTAGGTGGTGAAGTACTAACCCTTCCCTCGGTTAATGAGTATAAACCCCCATCTCAGTTATCCGGGTTCTTAGACCCCTCGGATTGGGCATGGTCTAATGCAACACTTTATATAGAATTCATCATGTATATAAGCTCATTTCATCACCATAACATCATTCATATTATATCTCATGCTTTGGATCTTCAATTCCTCAAGTAACTATAGCTGGATATTTTATCAAACACTTGATGGGTGTGTAATGGAGGTACAAGACCATGCAATTTAGAGATGAAATCATGCAAGACAATCCATTGTAAAACTATCACTCAATACCTTGCAACACCCTCAAATAATAGACATGAAAACCCTTCATTAAACCTTATAATAGATCTAAGATTTATAGTTCAAAACATAGCAAAACAGTCACAACTTTACATAATTTTAATATAGTTCATAGACATGTTCATACTAGTAAACCCATTTGTAATATCAACTTTAAATTATGCAAGTTGAGAAAAGGAGATTAGGGCACCATGGGTGGAAGAACCCAATGGCTAAAACCTACATACCTTAGCTTTGGAGAAACTCTTTGTGAAGATTGAAAATGGAGGCTTGAAGCTTAAAGGAAATCCGTAGTTCTGGATCGCGGCACCATCGTGGACCGATTATGAAAATTGAAATTTTGGAAATATGAAATTATGACTCTGCTCTAAAATTGAGGTTAGACTCATTCCACAATCAAAATGACCCCCTGATCAAGAATATGAAGTCGG
>DF358135.1:55965-67342 GCA_000787875.1 Solanum virginianum | reverse complement strand
CAATATAACATACATGTACTCATTTGACCCCAATATTCCACATAAACATGTAAATGGTTTCCAAATTCTTGCTTTACCCTATAATGACGATATTACACTTAACTAAACATCAATTCATAATTCCAACACAATACAATATTACACAACATATATACACCCACACGGCCAACTTGTTTTCCCACATAACTCATTTCAAACATTATGGTTTTCTTAGCTTAGGCTTCTTGAATTTTCTAAGTATAGAAGATAAGGAAAATGAAGTGATAATCTAAGGAAAATGAAGTGATAATCTTACACCCATATATACATATATATAAGAAAAACTAGAAGAAATTTTCTCTTGGCCGACCCCTCTCTAGATTGTTCTCCAACTTTCTCTCATGTTTTCTAGGTTTTCCTAAGGAATTCTCCAAGTGTAGGAAATTGTAAGATGATAAGAATCATCTTTTATACATATATCACAACTCTTGGCCAAGTGTGCATGCCTCACATCACACTTGGTCCAATAAGAAGTTAGCACAACTTCAAGTAGGCCCCACCTAATCTTTAAGACCCCAACTTTTAAAAATTTCACTTGGGTCCTAAACATTCTAATAATGCCACTTTGCTCCAAAATTTTCCCATAATGCCACTTTGGTCCTAAATTTTTCAATAATATCACTTTGGTTCCAAATTTTTGTAATTGTTCCAATGCACAAAATGCAGGTTCTAACATTTTCAGTCACCTAAATCGAATAAGATATGAGAGAAATATCGTGTGCCAAAGTTTGAGTCACAAACTAAAATGATTCTAGAAGATTTTCAGCCATTTAATAACTTTTCACACCGCCTACCATGTGGAAGCTCCTCATTTAGCCACATCGGCATCACTTTTTAATTTTCAGCAACTGCTCAAACATAATTTCAATGCTTCGACCTCATTCAGAATAAGAAAATTACCGTAAATATAGGAAATCTAATCGAAAACAACATTCCAGACTCAATGATATAGTTGAAATTTCCATCGAAGGATGTTTTATTCTAATGTGGATCTGATTCCTAATATCGAGATCTATCAAGGGGAGCAAAATGCATTCAGAATACTCTGGAACTAAATGAAAGATTCTGTGAATCCAACCTCGACATTCAAAATCCGAAGATGCATTCATAATTATCATTTGGACACGTTTACCAAAGACATTGGCTAAAGTCAACTATTGACCTGTCTTGGCAGCTAAATTTGTAAAATTGGATATACTTGAACCAAAAATTCTCCTAGTCCAATTTGGCTATTTTGGCACTGATGGAACCGTCAAAATTTCGCTCTAAGGCCTTTTACTATGACTTTACTTTGAAATTCATTTTATAGTTATATTCTCCCATTTAACTTGATAAACAGTATAAATGTCAAATGATTCACCCAATGATTGAACCATCACTTTCAATAAGTCACAAGTACCGGGTCACTATGTAAATGCTCAAACTTATAAAATATTTACAGAACCCTATAAATGATCTAGAGGGTCGTTACACTCGAAGTTGGGGTGAGCTTCTTGGCATTCGGAGCTATTGATTTCCATATATTTTTTGCTAGACTAGTCTATATGTTGTATTCAGAGTACTGATATTATTTTTTTCTATGAGAGCATTGTATTTCTGTTTTTAATAGATGCTCGATTACTGACTGATGCTAGGTTTTGAGGTGGATTCTTGTGTATTATTTCATTGAATTTCTGTTTCTTCTCCTCACTATTAGATTTTCACTTCTTATTATTTTCTTACGTGCGATAGCACATTGTGTATGATTTCAGACTATTGATTAGGGTTACCTTGTGGTTTATTGAAGGTACCATCATGGCTTTAAGAATCAGGTCATGACAAAAATATATTATTTAAATTTGAGTAAAATATATTATAAGTTATAAAAATTAAATATATTTTAGAAAACATATAAAAATTTTAATTTACTCTATAAATTTCAGTTGTGTCACATAGATTAGGATAAATGGAGAAATATACATTAGATTTGTGGTGACATGAGTTCTTCTATCTAGTGTCAAAGATATATGCAAAAAGAAAAATATTATGCAATGCAAGATTTTAGTGTGATTTTTTCAAAGGCTATTCAAGACGCAACATTCAATTAATATACCAAAAATGATATCTTTTATTTCTTAAAAAATCAATGATTAAATTGAACTTCAAATCTTTGCCTTCCAGTTGGTTGACAGGCAGAGGAGCTTTTTGTGCTCGTTGACTGGCATCATTGACTATTCCCCAACACATCCATCAATATTAATAAGCTAAATTAGTAGATTATTATCCTTATTTTTAGTTTATTGGCTTACTTTAAAACATGAGAGTCTAGTTAATTAAACATTCAGTATGAATTTCAACACAGAATTTTTATTTCATATTTAGAATCTATATCAAAAGTAGTACAAGTAACAATAACCAACAATTCAAACTTTTTAAAAATTAGAATAACAAATATCTGCATCCTCTATTCAAATACAAAATAAGACAAATAAATTTAAATAGAGTAATAATGTCAGATGGATAATATCTCGAATGTGTCTTGCTAAATAAGCACCATTTCAACTGCTTTGTAGATATGGATTGAGTTAAATAGTGAAATATGGTTAGTGAAGATTGAAATGGCCCTTGACTTATTTGTAATTGAAGCGTAATTGCATATTGTTATCATATTATGTATGCAGATTATCTTTATGTTTGAAAAGAGTGTGGACATTGTAACACTCCCTAAATTTTACTAAACCAGATAAGTCTGGAAAGTCCCAGAGTTCTATCTAGTGTTGGACCAAATGAGCATCTATGACCTACATCTATGACCCGTAGATGATTCTATATATTATAAATAGGGCTTTGTAGATCCCCTCTATATTTAGTCAAAATTTGAGATTTTGAGTAAACCTACGTGTAGCACCTCCGGCGCAACTAAAAAATTTCCTTATAATGTATTTGTTGAATATCAAAAAATTCATGCTTTTTTTAACAAATCTGAGTTATATTCTTTTTCAGGAGATAAAATTATGTTTGAAAAGTGTCGCCTTTTATTTTAAGGTTAACCGTATCGATAAATAACTTTTTTGTTGGTTTTGCCTTAAATAGAAAAGTATACGATGAATCTATGTCATGGAGATGTTCCAGGATAGTACAAAAATGGCCTGAACTCATTCCTAGACTAAAACAGGGAAAAACGAAACTTTGCGCAAAAATGACCTTGGCGAGAGCAAGTCCACATCGTGGACATGGTTCAACTAAGAATAAACTTTTTCCAACTTTTTCTAATTCAAATGAGGGAAATTGATACATATCCCAATACCCTGATAGAGGTGATTCCTCAAACATTTAAGCCATTTTGGCCCTAAATCACTCTTAACTCCCCCAAAAACCTCTCCAAAAACCCTCATTCAATTCCTAGGTTTTCAAGAGCATCCATTTTAGATTCAAGCGTTAAGTTGATTCACCCAACGTTTTCATCAATTTTAAGGTTTCAAGTTATATGGGTCTTCTATCCACGGGTTCTTCCACCCATGGAGCTCAAATCTCCTCTTTAATGAATTTTCTTGATTTCAAGGATTGATTCTTTATAGGTATCTTCTATAAACTTCTTTAATGCATAATTTATGCTGGACATTATTAATTATTGATCTATTACTGCATAAGGTCTTATAAAAGATTGATATTATTGTTTTTTTCATGACATTAAATCTTTGCATGTTATAACATCATGAAAAGCTATGGCAAAATTTAGATTTTATGATGAATTTCATGATACTCAAATTGAGGTCTTGCTATTGTAATGGTGGATTATTTTGAATGACCTTTAAATGATCATGTTCTATTTCATTGATGTCCTATACTCTTATATTTCATGATATTAATCTCTTATGCATCGACCCACCATATATGACTAAAAATATATGACAAGTCTCTTATGTGAATGAAATGTTTATGGCATGTTATACAAGATAAGTATGTTATGAACTCATGAGAATGTTATGAAGGTTATAAAAGATATGAAGCCCTTCTATTATGATATGATTTAATGAGCGACTCTATAATGATATTATGATATATTAGGTTTATACATATTATGACTTTTATTATGATTTACGTATTTCGTGGGATGATGACTTAGCATCGAGAGAACCTTGGTAGATCACCATTATCCCTTCACTATGTTGCCACTGTAGGTTTGTGATTCGCTGATGGATCTATATAACTCTTGTTGCATGATTCATAAAAAAGGGTGGAGTTCTTATAAGGTACATTCTAATTAATGACTGAAAAATGTGCAGTTCTCATAAGGTTCTTATCATATATTAATAGAAAAGGGTAAAGTTCCCATAAGGCACTTGTAAAGAACTTTTATAATTAGGGAAGTACCCATAAGGTGCGTGTATGGTTTACATTGGTAGGTAGACCACTCCTTGTCTTGTATGGAGTGATGAGTCCATTTTTTGGACTCATTTTGGAACTAGCTTGCAAAGGAACATTTCCCTTAGTAAGTTGAGAAGAAGTATTGAAAACTTTGAGCAGCTAAAAGGTGAGTCATTGCATGAAACATGGCTTCAGTTTGGGAAACTCTATCTTCTAACAAATATGCATATGCTATAACAGGAAATGGGATTAAAAGTGCACAAATGGACAATACTTAGCAAAATTTTAGAAGGGAGCAAAAGTGCAAAAAGGCAGAGAAAAGCGGTATCACAACACACTCGGTGATCCATTGAACACTTAGAGTGATCGCCTATCATTTCAATAACCAAGGTTCCAGATCAAGTCTAGAAGGTGGTAGATTTGATATCACAAAGCATGTTCAATGCATTGCCAAATTGCATAAAGGATCGCCTAAAATTGTAGCACTTAAAGTCCCAAAACACTAACAAAAATGTGATGTTATGGATATGTTGATGCATCACCAAATTGCATCAACGAAATGAAAAGTCATCACCTAATATTTTAGAAGAGGAAACCTTATGAAGATACACAGGAAAGCGATCAAGTGCATATTCGGCGCCTAACTGGAGTGCTCAGCGATGGTCGGCCTTGACCACCAAATGATATTTCGTAGCACAAGTTTTCACATATTTACATGGAGTATATGAGCAATTTTAGAAAGGACATTATACGTATAAGTTCATACCATATCAGAACAATTCATCTTCTAGAGAGTAGTACATAGAACTTTCCTCTTGGAGCACAAAGGGGATTTAGGGTTCTGAAGTTTTTGGGAAGAAAATTGAAGTAGATTGGTTGGTGATAATCAACTAATTTCTATTCAATTGTGTTAACCATGATTGTTGTTGCTATGTTTGGTATCAAATCTTTAATTTCTAGCATGTGTGTCTAAACCCCCATGTTGGGGGTGTACTATTGATTTGGGTTTTTGATTTATCTATTGGAATTTTAATATTTTGATTTATTTTTAATTGATTTGAATGAATTTATAACCATTCCTATGTTTAGTCTATAATTTCAAGATTGCAAACTTGGGGTCTACTCTAGATCTCTAATTGTTGCCTTAGCTGGAATGATTAGAGTGTGGAATAAATATAATAGCTGGAAACTCTTGGGGTTTTAGTTGAATTCCAAAGCCATGGATTTAATGGCCAACATATTAGGGGTTTTGTGGAGAGTTCTTGGCCAAAACGTGTCCTCGACGGTCCGCATATGATTTCGTAGTTGATTCTTGCGAAACACTTGTGTACCATAATTGAAAATGGGTTGGAAGAAACCTAGCCTATTCACTCAATATCAACTCATTTAGTCAAATATTTAGACCCATCTGGTAGAATAATTCCCATATTTAGACATCCCCAACATTTTTCCTTAATTGTTGTTTAAGTTGTTGATTAGAATTTGTTTTCTTCAATCATTTTTCTGAATATTGTAACCCCAAAGATCTTACAATTACTTAGTCCAACAAGTCAATTCTACTTTGAACAACGATTCCCTATGGGATTGATCCTAACCTCTTAATTGTGTTATTATGCTGATGACAACTGCCCTTGCTTCCTTTGAAAAGCCACGTTGTGCGACATAAAAAATGGCGCTATTGTTGGGGAATCGACATGTTCATATTGGAAGTCTTTGTTGAGATTTGTTCTTATACTTAAAGTTATTTTAATTATGTTCTTTTTGTTTTTGTTATTGAAAAATATGTGTTAAAATTGAGGATGATGAGAGTGCCCATGACGACAATGTTGGGGACATGAACAATATCCAAGGTGTTAACTAGGATCAAGTGGGGAAACTAGTGATATCTGATTTCCTCCAATAGCCAGATAAGTTTATTTTCATGTAACAAGCACTATGTTGCAACTCCTTTAGCTAAAGGGATTGTTTGGAGGGCTTGGACACAAAGATCCTCATGAATACCTAAGGAACTTAATTGATGTATTTCTCCTATTTAATTTTAGGGGAGTGAGTGAGGAAGCCATTCAACTTAGGTGATTTCCGTTTTCCATCACTGGAATGGATATGAGGTGGCTAGCTAAGCTACCTCATGATTCTATTACATCATGGGAGGAGCTACAAAATGCATTCAATGAAAGATTTTTCCCTCCCTCGAAGATTATAAAGTTGAGAAGAAGTATTGAAAACTTTGAGCAGCTAAAAGGTGAGTCATTGCATGAAACATGGCTTCAGTTTGGGAAACTCTTACTCCAATATCCTAACCATGGAGTTTCGGACCATATGCTCTTGCAATACTTCTATGTGAGCCTCGATGCAATTAACAAAGGAGTAGCTGATTAGTTAGTGAGAGGAGGCCTAATTACATAAACATTCACTACAACTTTTAACCTCCTAGATGGCATGACAAAGATTAACCAAGCATGCCACATAAGAGATGATATGGTACCTTTAGGCCATAAAGGTCCATCCAAGGAGCAGCTCTGTAAAGATCAAGAGAGGGATAAGAAAATACCAAAATTATTGACCCAACTTGATTTTTTGACTAAGAATGTCATAGGAGGAAATCATAAAAGTGTGAATGCTGTAGGAGCTGCTGGTAATGTGATGTTTGATGGTGCACCATTTTAAGGTAGTAATAATGAGGAGGTACACTATATGAGAAACCAAATGGTGGGTTCTCAATTGGCATTTCCTAGGCCACCCTAGAATTAAGTAACTTCAAATCATGAGATCGTGTATGGACTAACAAACCTCAAGTTGAGGGTTGGAGGAACCGTGATGGATATAGGTGTATTCAACCTCATGATAGGCTGAAGGCTGCTAACCCTCTATTGAATCAATAGAATCTTTGAACTAAAGATATGCTCACCCGAATCTTGAGCAAGGTAGAAGCCTTTGATAAAGTCCTAAAGGAGATGAAATCTGATTTTCTTAATTGCTTCAAACTATGATATCACGTTTGGCATCTATTAAGAATCTAGTGTCTCAACTTGGAAACATATCAGCTCATCTAAATCAGCATCCAAAAGGAGGTTTACATAGTGATTCAATGGCTAATCCAAAGGGGAACAATTATCAATGTTTAGCCATAACCACTCGTAGTGGGAAAGTGGCTAAAGGCACAAAACTATCACTTATTGTTAAATAAGGCCTGAATGAAGTAGAAGACAGAGAAGGTATGATTACTATAGAAATTGATGAGTATGAAGCTCATGTTGAAGATGGTGATGCTCTTGGCAATCTCGAAAGGGATAAGCAAGAGAAGAGTGGGGATAATGCTATGAATGTCAAGAAAGTTTTCCCCAGAAATTTTGATTCAACTGCGAGGTTGAAAACACCTCACATCAAGGTTGATCCTCTATTTCCATAGAGATTGAAGAAGAAGGAGGAGGATGCTAAGTTCCAAAAATTCTTCTCTATGTTCAACTCATTGTCAATAAATGTTCCACCTGTGGAAGTATTGATCGAAATGCAAGGTTATGCTAGATTCATGAAAGCATTGGTCATGAAGAAAAGAACTCTTAAGTATGAGATAATCAAATTATCTCACACTTGTAGTGCAATCTTGACTCAAAAGTTGGTAGTGAAGAAAGACGACCCAAGTTCATTCACTATTCCATGCACTATTTGAGCCTCATAGTTTAGTAAGGCACTTTGTGACTTAGGATCAAGTACATAACTCATGCCCCAAGCCATATTTGAGGAATTGGGATTGGAGAATCCTTCACCAACCATAATGCAACTGCTCATGGTTGATCGATCTATCAAATGATCTGTGGGGATTTTACTGTTAGAACCCATATGTTGGCGTTTTGGAACCATTGCGAACTTTGGGAAAAAGTGTACTCTTGCAAAACTTTACACTATATGTTTATATGTTGGAAATTATAATTCTAGATTTTTTTTAAGTGTGTAACTTTGTGATTGGCCCAAGTTTTAATTAGACCAAGACATGAATTGTGGAAGGGCCATGTGTTATTACATATGTATATGTATGTGTACAAGAAGGCACAAGATATTTTCTTCCCTTGGTTCCCTTTATATATATGTATATATGTGAAGCAAAGAAGTCATTTTAGACTTAGAAAAAAAATGGGAAGAGAAGCTACAGTAGCAACCCTTCTCGGGTTGCTACAGTGCTTTGCTACAGTACCCTTCCCCAAAATTGCAAAATTTTGTTCTTCTTCCAAATTCAAGCCTTCAAGCCTAGCATATTGGATCCCCCAAGCATCGTAGAAGCAATAATTCGGCAAGAAAATGCTTGGAAAGTTCGAATCGAAGTTGTGAAGTAGTGAACTAATTTTGAAGGTAAGTGAATTTTCTTTTCTTGTGAGTTAAATTGAAGCTTGTAAATGGTTAAAGGATTGTTAAATGAGTATAATAACCAAGAAAATTGGCTTGAATGATTGAGTTTTGAGATTGTGGAATATTTAGTTCGAATTGGGTTTTTATAAAGGCAAATATGACTTTGTTGTTTAAATTGCGTATGTGTGGGTTTAATTAGCTTGAAATGATCCTTGTGGGGTGAAAGTAACATTAGAAATGGTGGATAGGCATCCTTTGTTGGGTTGGTTGAATGTGAGCCTTGGTGATGAAAAAAATGTAGCGTTTTGACGCTAGAAGTTTATACGGAGCGTTAGAGTGTTATATTGCGATTCTTGGGGTGTATAGAGGTGCTTGAGTATGTTAAGTATGTGTATGAATTGCGGGCTGTCCAGTTTTCAGTTTTAAGCAATAAATATGGAAATGAGCGTTTTAGCGTTTTAAGTGTTCCGCTTGACGCTAGAAGGTTATAATTGGACTTTTGAAGCTTGTAGAAGTATTTGAGCATGTCGAGTATGTATATATCATGTTGCTGCCCTGTTTTTCAGTTTGGAAATTAAAAAAGAATTTCTTTAGCGCGTTGGTGAAATTTGGGTCGAAAATTAGCTTCTAGTTGTCTTGTAATTGTTGTTTATTTTGTTAACTATTATGAAATTTGTAGACGTTAAGCGTTCGGGAGAATGAAGAGGATTGGGTTGTTGTTGGAGCTAAGTAGTGTCGAAAAAGAGGTATGTAAAGCATCTACGACTTTGGCATGATATTTTGACTATACAGCTTGAACCGACTTTATTTTGGCAATTTAGTTTATGAACAACTCCTATAGTCATCCTTGGTATACTCGAGTATCTATGTTATGTTGATTCCTACACTCTTGGTATGAACAAATCGAGACAAACATATGATCCTACAAGTGACTATGGAAAAGAAATCCTCTTCTGTTAGTGATTCACGTAATCCTTGACTCCTATGTCCGTCAAATCCTTCAATAACATAAATTGCGACACATGACAGTTTGATATGCCTAAAGTGTTCTACTTTCTACAAGTTCTAATAAGCTTCATGAGTATGAAAGTTGCCAAGGCATGAAAGGTTTGCTATTTGCAGTTAGTGACTAAAGTTTATCAAGATTACTAATTATATAATTTTAATCCGTTTGCAAATTTGAGAAGTTTGATATGTTCGAAGTAATATGCTTTCTAAAAGTCCCATAAGCCTAAGTTAGACTTCTGTTAATTGTTAGTCACTATTGGGATTCGTTCGTTAAATCCTTCATCCCTTTTTGTACCTTTAAAGTCTCCAATGACAAGAATATGAAGCATTCGATAAATTTGAAAGAATTTTGCATAAACACTATTTTGACTCCGTGTGAGAACATGTTTTCAGTTTGATGACTATGAAATTACTTTGTATGCCTATTAATCAGTTTTCAAGCATCAGATAAGTATTTTATACTATCTCGAGATTTGATAAAGATTTTGTACATATGCTTCTCACTACTCTATTCGTGCTTCTATAACTTCGTTCACCGGTTCCCAGGCCGGTTGCTATTGTGCGTACTATACTATATATATATATTTCCGAAGGTGGCTGGATACGGTGGGGTCGGCTCGGCCCAAGGGTCGGCTCTACTTAGTTGGTGACATAGTGAGATTGGGCCTTTGTTTTGGTGGCTTCATTCCACATTTACTATATAATTTGTGAGTGTAGTGGTCTTCCCTGGCTCACGTGAGTGCAGTGGTCTTCCCTGGCTCACTTATCCCACATTTGTGATCTGCGTTGGAGATTTTTCGGAGATTTGAACTATCTGGTGTGATGCTGTGGTATGGCGCGAGTATGGAGGTCGCCATCGTTCCTGTCTGGTATGCATCCATTTGATTCGTTTGAAAAATCCAAAAGAGATGGTCTGCTTGATAATGCATATGAGTTCAATTCTGGTACTTTTGTTGGTTTCTACACTTGTTATGTTGTGCTTTTCGCTTTACATATTCGGTACATTTTTGTACTGACCCCCTGTCTTCGGGGGCTACATTTCATACCTGCAAATTCAGACGCACAGGGTAGCAGACCTCCAGAGTAAGACCTCAGTTCGCAGTTTAAAGAGCTCCCTTGCTTCGGAGCTACATTTAGGTATATCATCATTATTACTGCTTTGTACTATTTCCACTTTTGGGTATGACGGGGGCCCTGTCCCGTCGTTTGATTCTATATGTCTGTATTAGAGGTCTGTGGACATGTTGTGAGAGTAGGCTTGTATGTGAATTTTGTAGATGGAAAGGTCATCCTAAAGATCGGTGCAACAAGTCAAAGAACGAAGCCTATAATGGTGGTAGTAAGGTAGTAAGTGATCAGTCCATTACAATAAGGAGTTCAACTCTTGATACTTCTGGTTCTGGGTGAACTATGATTTTGATACTAACATCACTATGTCAGGCAAAGGGAAATAGGTGGCTCAATAAAATAGTAGGAATTTGTGGATTAAGTGTGCTATGGAAATTGCAAGGCGGAACATTTACCAAAGAGTAGTACAATGAAATTCTTCGCATGCTTACAAAAATATATATATATATATATATATATTGAGTGGGAAACTGTCAGTTGGTACAGGAGAACGAAGAGGATTGGGTTGTTG
>DF358135.1:31795-45053 GCA_000787875.1 Solanum virginianum | reverse complement strand
AAATGGAGGATTTATACTATCAAAATTATCTTGGATTGAACAAAAGAGAATTTTAATTTCTTTGGGGAGACAACCAAGAGCTCTTTGAGCTTTAGTTCTTGTTGCTTTATTTTTTTCTAAGTGTAGAGACCTCTAGAATTTATGAGATATTATGTGTGTATATGTCTACACAACTTGATCCCCCCCCCCCCACACACACATGGACCAATAGAATTATACCACCATTTTTGTGGGGGCCACATTTAATTTAATTAGTCTAGCTTTTTGTTAAGAAGTAAATTTGTTCAAGTAATTAAAAGTGTCTTATATGTGCACATGTGTATACATATATATATATATATATATATATATATATATATATAAGTATATACACATACATCTCTTTTAAATATTCTACTTTGACCCCAAACTTTCTAATAAAGTCACTTTAGTCTCGAATTTTTCAAAAATTCTAATATTGGTCCCAAATTTCGTAATGGTTCCAATATCCCCCAGTACGGGTTCTAACATCCAATAGCTAGAATAAATAAATAAAACCTAAACGCTACTACACATTGTCTCTATTCATTTTGTACAATGTAAATAAGAAGATATTATTTATGGGTCAACCTCTGTTCACTCTAAATACTTAAATTAATCAAAGCTATGTGACTATCACAAAAGTTACATAAAGAACATTCAGAATATGTACATGTAATTGATAAGTCATAAACATCCACTATAAAGTTCCAAACCTATAGGAGTTCTTTTTCTTTTCCTTTCAGTTGAATGCAGATCCTCAAAATCATTATCATTATTTTGCACATCATCAAAAGAATCATGAGGTAGAACCTTTCGCACCACATTCCAACATTTATTAGAATGATCGCTAGCATAAAATACTTGTGATGCTTGATTGGCTAATATAAAAGGCTTATCAGTTTTCAATAATCGTTGGGGGTTAACACTTATAAAATCATATTCATCTATTTTAACTCCCCTTTTTTTATCATATACATCAAACCACATACATCTAAACAAAATCAATCTTCTCCCCCCAATAAATTGCAACTCGAGAATCTCTTTTACTTCTTCATAATAATGAATTATTCTATCTTCTCATCCGTTTTGCCAGCGACAACTATTCCACAATTTTGAGTCCTCAAGCCTTTATCATAATCTTGTACATGAAATCTATATTCATTAATAATGTAGCCTTTGAAACTTATTACGTTTTTCATGGGACCACGTGACAATATGAGTAAATCTGTCATTTTTTTTTACTTTTGTCATGTTTGTACAGTCCTGCAACCTATTATGATATAGAACATAGTTTAACAAATATTGTTTACATGATTTGAAAATCATAATTTTTAAATAGTATTCATCTTTTCTTTAACCAATTGATGCATTGCCTATCTGAATTCTTTTGAGAAGAATCACCTGGAATTTGAGATTGAATCACAATGAATAATTAGTATCTAATAAACATTTTGGAGGAGTTCTAAGATAATTATTTGAAAGCACAATACTTACTCGAGAAATAATTGAACTTTATCATAATTCTTCAAAATATAAATATGGGCTTGCTCCCTTTCTTTTATATCAAGACTGTGTGGCTTGCCACCTTTCAATGCTTTTCTAGGTTGATATTCTATTGCACCCCTATCATAATTTCATTCAAGACAATTAAACTTTGTTTCCATTGTATGCAAATACCTTGAACATAAGGTTGTAAATTTATTTGCTATGTGTCCCTCTGTAATAAAACCTTCCACACAAGATCTACTACGAACAAAAAGCTTCAAAAAATATAACCATCGCTCTATTGGATACATTGATCTGTATTGAACAGATCCAACAATCATAACCTCACTAGCTAAATGAATTGGCAGGTGCTCCATAACATCAAAAAAGCAAGAATAAAAACCTTTTCTAACTTGCATTGTGTTTCAGGAATTTGTACATCTATTTGTTCCAACTCCTCAAGTTTCAAACACTTTACTCCAAGTAGATTTAAAAATAATGACAACTCAATTAGTACCTCACGCACCTCTTTACAAAGCAAACTACATATGGCAAGTGAAATTAAATATTGAAGAAGAACATGAAAATCATGAATTTTTAATCCAGAGATTTTGAAATCTTTCATATTGATATAATGAGAAATATTCGATGAAAATCCATCTAGAACCTTCAAATTCTTTATGAATTTTAAAAACTTGTGCTTCTCATCAGAAGATAATGTTAAACACACTGTTGCTAACTCATATTTATCTCCATTTTTTTTATGTAATTTTTTCCTGATATTCATTGCTCGCAAATCCAACCGACTGCTTAAGGTATCTTTTGTTTTACCATTGATATTTAAGATTGCTCCCATAATATTATCACATATATTCTTTTCAATGTGCATCAAATCTAAATTATGCCGCAACAATAGAGTTTTTCAATATGGGAGATCAAAAAATATATTTTTCTTATTTCAATTATAACCTCTACTCTCATGTGACACCTTAATCTTCTTCTTTTGATCATTTGTTAGAGGTAGCCTATCTAAATCAACCACTTGATCAAATATGTCATCACCAAACAATGTATTTAGAGGTAATCTCCACTCTTTGGTGCTATCAAATCACTTTTTATCATTTCTCTATTTGTGATTAAAAGGAAGAAAGCATCTATGACCCATATAACATTGGGTTTTACCATTTTCTAACCTATTTGAGAAAGTTTCTTTATTGCAAATTGGGCAAGCCAATTTCCTTCTGTACTCCAACTAGATAAATTTTCATAAGCTGAAAAGTCATTAATAGTCCATAACAAACCAGCATGCAACGTAAAGTTCTGTTTAGTGGATGGATCAAATGTAACAACTCCAGTTTCCTATAATTTCTTTAATTCATCATTTAAAGGTTTGAGAGAAACATCAATTGCATCTCCAGGACTTCTAGGACCAAGAATAAGCATTGACAAAATAAACTTTTATTGCTTCATGCAAAAATAAGGTGATAAATTATAAGGAATAAGTACCACAGGCCAAATACTATATGGAGTTCTGGAATTTCCAAATGGTTGAAAATCATCACTAGCAAGTCCAAGTCTAACATTCTGAGGCTCTATAGCGAATAATTGATGAAGTTCATTAAACTTTTTCCATGCTTTAGAATTAGTAAGGTGCATCATATTTCCATCATTAGATTTGTTTTCATGATGCCATCTCATTAAAGAAGATATTTTTGAGGACATAAACAATCTTTGAAGCCTTGACTTTAGAGGAAAATAACATAGGATCTTGTTTGGTATCTTTTTTCCATTTTTGAACTTGGTTTCTCCACTATATTTATCTTCTTTCCATCTAGATACACCACAAAATTTGCAAGAATTAATATACTTGTCATTCTTCCAATATAACGTGCAATCATTCTTACAAGAATCGATCTTCTCATATGAAAGTCCTAGCCTTCTAATTAGCTTCCTTGCTTCATAATATGAATATGGCAAATTTGATTCATGAGGCAATAAGTCTTTCTTAAACAACTTCAGTAACATATTAAATGAGGCATTACTCCAATGATCAATACTTTTAATGTGAAGCAATTTCACCAAAGCAGAAAGTTTTGAACCTTCATATAGTGGTTGATCAAAGTCCTTTAAAAGATTGTAGAATCATTTTGCTTCAAGATTTGGTTCCTCCTCCAAAATATTATCACCATCAGTATTTATATTATCCGTATTTTAAGCAAGATATAAATTTGTCAGAATCTCACGTATTTCATCCTCCTCATCATCCTCACCAATTTCATTATCATTATTTATAGATTCTAAATCAGATTCTTCTGCCTCACCTACCCTCTCTCTGTGGTGACACCAAAAGGTATAATTTTGAATTATTCCATGTACTATTAAATAAGATCTAACCATCTCTCATGTTCTAGAAAATGCATTACAACATTTAACACATGGACATCTTATTTCATTAGCTTCCCTCAATTTTGTGAAAGTGTAATCTAAAACGCTTTCCATCCCATGTATATAAGTATCATCAAGTCAATTATAAACAAGTTGCATCCAGTGCTTATCAGGTGCCATAATCATGATAAGAGAAAATGCAACAAAAGTATTTTAGTGCAGAAATATAAAACGTGCAACAAGTAAAAATATATTTAAGGAGCCAGAAATATCAAATCATACAAACAAATTTGAGAGAGGATTGGAAAAAAAGATACCGACATATTTTGCATGATGAGATACTCGATAACCAATATCAAGAGTCTTTAAGTAAATAAACAATTTAAGGCAGAGGAAGAATGATAAAGGTTGAGGTCTTGTGGATCCAAATGAGATGAAATGAGATTAAAAGAATAACAATATAGAGAAACAAAATGGGACTGCAGAAATCAGTAACTCTAAGAATAACAACAACCTCAAAGATCTCAATTCTAGCACAAACAATTTAATCGAAAGAATCTTTAAAATCACACAAGGTCATATAAACTATAATGTTCTGCCACTATTAGACAAAAGGATAGATTAAAAGGCAATTTAGCAAAGAAGACAATGGTTCTCAATTTTTTTATACTGTACACTCGGTTCGTCCTCATAATACCTAAAAACCTATGACCTTTAAATTTGCTCTAAAAGAATTAATGTGGATGACTTATGGGACACTATAAAATAAATAAAATTTATCAGTTAAAGTTAGATGAATCAAAATATTTTGAAGGAGTATCTGGAATTCTACTGCTATTCCAACTAATAGGACCTTGAGTCAAAATGAGGGAAGCTTTGGATCACTTAGGTCCATATGTACTACATAAAGATGTAGAATTATTAGACTCCCTATCAAAATAGGTTCTATGGATGGTTAAGAAAATATTGCAAATGCAGAAATATTAGCAACAACTAGGTGACATGTGTTATTTGATTGTTAAAGATATATTTCATGTAGCCATTGCCTATAGAAGTTTAAGGTCAGAAGTCAAAGGTTACTTGGAGCAAAGCATTTATGTCAGAATATAGCATAATTATGATAAAACCTTATTCTATGACTAAGTATGGTAAGATGAGAATAAAGGATCGACTTATAAGGTGGGGTTTTTAATGTGAATTAAAATTTATGTTCTAGTAACACTAATCCTAAGAGCTTACAACACTTGGTATTTAAATGAACCCTCTTTTGAGACATGTGACAAGCACTATTAGGATGGTAGAAATGGAACAAGGAAATTCAAAATGGAGTTTAGAATGGTATACGGTATAACAACACTTTAGACATACCTATTCTAAAGGGAAATTAACAAAAGTTCACTTCAATTACCTTAAAAATTGGTTAAAGAGTAGAGCAAATATAGTCAGCAAGAAGTACTTGTTTATCATATAAATTTATATTCACAAAAAAGTCTAGATTGATAGGAGTAAAGAGAACTATACATTTAGGTCAATTCTAGATATATTAGCTACTTCATGTCATGTATAAGATAATTCAATTGAGATGTGCTATAAATTGATGCTCTCTTTGTTTCAAGTTAAGAAGATGAACCATTACTCAATAAACTTAGAAGCTATCTTTGCTCTCTCTTATATAAAAAGGGAATTTAAATGCTAGGCAATTGTAGATCTGATAAAGAAATGCGAGGTCTTAAAAAGAGAAAGATCATCTATCTAATTAACTTGGAGGCAAAAATCTGCATCTTTTTTTGTTTAAATTATTTGTAAAATTTATTTTTAACCCAAATTTAATTATATTTCAATCATCTGCATATAGAGCCTTTACTGTTCACTGCATATAGAAGGTTTCTATAGTTATTTTTCACTTGAACCTTGAAGATAGCACATGAAAATAAGTAAAAAGTGAGTAGTCACTTTTATCCATGTTCTCCGCCAAGAAACAAGAAGTCAACAATAATAAAATTTAGTTTAACAGGTTCTTCTACTTAAATTTCTCAACTTCAAGGCAAATTTGAAGTAGCAAATGCGAAGATTTTTTTTCCTGACGTAGCCCACTAATTAATGTTCTACTCAAAATTTGATTTGACATTCGCTTTTAACAATTAATCATCCAAATTATATCTATAAATAAAATTTGTCGATCTTTCATGAGCAATCATCTACTGATAACTTAAGTTACTGTGGAATCACTAATCATTCTTGTAACAAATATTTTTCATACGAGATTGTTCAATTATTGAATAGCTACATCAATGGATTTCTTGGAGAAAAGGAGAATAAATACTTACTATTGATCTTGTAGAGGATAAAGTTCTCAATTTCTCTGTAAGTTGAAGCTCTCTCTGTGGGAAGAAGATGAATAGTTGCACAACAAACTTCTCTACTCTTTCTTATGAACTAAATAATTAAAACCCTAGGCAATTGTGGAGCTTTCTTTGTTGGAAGAAGATGAATAAATTTCTCTGCTCTCTCTTCTCTTATGAATAAAAGAATTGAAACCCTAGGCAAATAGGGAGAGAAAGACCGTATATCAAAATATCATGGAGGAAAAAATCCCGTTCTTTTTTTTTATTTATGTTATTTGTAAAATTATTTTTTCATCAAAATTTCCTTTTTTTTGGTTTATGTTATTTGTAAAATTAATTTTTAACCAAAATTTTGTTTAATCTTCAATAATTGTTAAAATATAGAAAAACTACATATATATACTATTACTTTTTTAACGATCGGAATAATAATTTATAACGACTAAATATTCATCCCCTCTCTTATAATAACCTAAATGCTAACTTTATCGACCAAAAACAATATTTCATCATTATAAATATATATTTTACGACCGTATATATGCCCTTACATTAACAAATGGTCATTAAAAAGCACTTTTCTTGTAGTGCCACACTCAACCGAGGTGAGAGTTTGTACTCATCAACCATGTAAGGGGTTTGTACTTCACCACTTAGGATGATGGGGTGTGACCATCATCAACCATGTGAGAAGTTCGTACCACACCACCTAGGATGATTGGGGTGTGACCATCATCAATCGATTTGAGGGTTTGTACTCATCAACCATGTGAGGGGTTTGTACTTCTCCACCTAGGATAATGGGGTGTGACCATTATCAACTATGTAAGAGGTTTGTACCACACCACCTAGGATGATGGGGTGTGACCATCATCAACCAACCAAGGTTGGAAATCTAGCTTGATGTATTCTTCACTTGTTATATCTTATATGAGCATGGGTTATTTAAGTATGTTTTACCTATGAATTGATCATACATGTCATATTGCTACATTATGCCTATTGTCTACTGTTATGGATGTTGATTATGAAGCTTATCACTTGTTGCATTGCATCCAACATACTTAGTACATTCAAACGTACTAACACATAATCATGCCTACATGATATCGCCATGTAGGAACCGGTTCTCAAGTTGATCATCCTCCTCCTCCACGTTGCTAGATTGGTCCTACTCAAAGCTAGTTCATGAGTCCTCCACTCTAGGGACCTTAGTCTATGTTGCTATTATCTATGCATTGAGACTCTTTCTTATGTTTTATTTTGACAATGACCGTGAGCCCAATTACTTTTTCTTGGCCCCTGCTCTATCTATGTATCTAGAGGTATTTGTTGGACAAGTTGTGTATCTGTGATATGAGATATAACTCCTTGGCCCTTATTGATGTTGTTTTGCAAGCTATGCCTTAGCCCCTTTGCCCCTTTATGCTTGTTTTATGTCTTTTACATGCTTTTGCGATCAATGATGTGTAATAATAAGTTGAGAGGCTTGATTGGGGTTCCTTTTGGTTCCCCATTTGCCGTGTCACATCTAGGCCATAGGCTTAGGTCGTGACATAAGCTTAAAGAGAATCCTTAGTTCCGGATAAGGGTTTTGAGTCTTGAATTTGGAGTAAAAATATGGCTAAGCATTTTAGTGAGTGTTAGGAATTGTTTTAGGGGATATGGGGGTGAAATTTGGCCAAGTATAGGCAAAAACACATTGGGAAAACTTGGGCCCAACACTTAGAAAAATTTGGATGAACTAAAAAAACAATCACCAAATAAAACTAGTGCGCATCGTGGAGAGGATGCATAGTGTTCTCTAGAAATTGCACTTTTGAAAATAAGAATCGCTAATCTGTCGCTCTTAAATCAGGGTTAGATCACCTAACTTTGACCCCCTGATCACAAATATGAAGTCGGATTTTTGAAATAACTAATGGATTTTAAGATATATGGAAATTAAAATTTTAGGCATTTCGAGGCATATATTTGTGCACTTTTTGGGGTTGTTTTAGGAAGGAGAGCCTGCATTCCCTAGGAACAACCGGCTAATGGTGAGCTTGGGGATGCTCTCTCTATGCTAGCATAAGTTGTGGCTAATCAAGTCACTTAAGGGCCCTAAGCCCCTCATGCTCCTACACCAGCATATCAAGTAGGAGATTTCATGAGGATGAATCCATCGATATTTATGGGTCTAAGGTAGACGAGGACCCTCAAGAGTTTATTAATGATGTCTACAAGGTATAGGCTATCATGGGTGTTAGATTGGAGGAGAAAGCGGAGTTAGCAGCCTACCAAATCAAAGAGGTAGCATAAATAACGTTTAATTAATGGAAGGAGGAGAAGGGAATCAACAATGTGGTGCTATAGGAGGATTTCAAGGTGGCTTTTCTTAATTGATTCTTCCCTTTTGAGCTTAGGGAAGCCAAATTGGTGGAGTGTATGAATTTGAGACAAGGGTCCTTGAGTGTGAGGGAGTATGCCCTCAAGTTAAACTAACTCTCCAAATATGCTCCCCACTTGGTTGTCGACCCAAGGTCTAGAATAAATAAGTTCATGATGGGTGTGTTCAATTTGGTAAGTGAGTAATGCCAGTCCGCTATGTTGATTAGTGACATGGATTTATCCCATTTGATGACCTATGCCAAACAAATAGAGGAGAAAATATTGAGAAAGAGGAGGAGTAATGAGGATAAGAGTGTCCGTTTTGAGGGTAGGTTCCAAACTCAAAAGGGTGGCTAGTTCCATCAAGACCAAAGGTCTTCTCATACTTCTACTAGGGGATTTGCCAATGACTTTCCAAAGGCCCAAGGTGTTGGTAGTGTGGTACCTAATAATGTGTGTTGAAAATATGGTAGGGGTTATAGGGGCCCATGTTTGAGAGGCACAAATGCATGTTATGGGTGTGGGGAAGTTTGTCATAAAAAGATTGATTGCCCTCATAACCGTAATAACGGTAAAGAGGTTCATCTACAGGTGCAAATGTGCTTCCTTAAGGGAGAGGTGATCAACAAGGAGGTGCCCCAAGCCATAATCGATTTAATGCTTTGCATGGGAGGCAAGGGGTTGATGAGGTACCCAATGTCATCACCGGTATGTTAAAAGTCTTTGATTTTGATATGTATGCATCGATTGATTCGAGTCTCATTCTTTCTTTTGTTACCCCATTTATTGGCAAAAAGTTTCATGTTAAACCTGAATTATTGTATGAGTCTTATGAGGTGTCTACTCATATATTGGTGTATATATTAACGCTAGAAAGGTGTATAGAAATTATCCTGTTTGCATTTTTTCATAAGATTTTACCTTGTGATCTTATTGAGTTGGATATGAATGATTATGATGTCATTATTGGGGTGGATTGGTTGCACACATACTATGCCTCTATTGATTGTAAAACTCGTAGGGTCAAATTCTAATTTCCAAATGAACCCGTTCTTGAGTGGGAGAGTCATGATGTGGTGCTCCAGGGTAGATTAATCTCTTGCATTAAAGCTCGTAAGTTGATTTCTAAGGGATGTCTTTATAAACTTGTGAGGGTTAGGGATGTGGAGTCCAAAGTCCTTTCCATAGAGTTGGTTCTGGTTGTAGTTGAGTTTTCCTTAATGTCTTCCCTTCTTTATCATCTTGTGAGGGTTAGAGATGTGGAGTCTAAAGCCCCTTCCATAGATTCGGTTCTAATTGTAAATGAGTTTCTTGATGTCTTCCTAAATGAGCTTCCCGGTGTTCCTCCTGAAAGGGAAATAGATTTTGGTATAGACCTCCTCCCAATACTCAACCCATTTCTATTCCCTTTACCGCATGGCCCCGATGGAGTTAAAGGAGTTAAAGGAGCAATTGAGGGATTTGTTGGAGAAAGGTTTTATTAGGCCTAGACAATCACTTTGGGGTGCTCCGATATTCTTTTTAAGAAGAAGGATGTGTCCTTTAGGATGTGTATTGACTACTGACAACTTAATAGGGTCACCATCAAGAATACGTTTCCTCTTCCAAGAATTGATGATTTGTTTAACCAATTGCAAATGGCTAGCCACTTCTCTAAGATTGATCGTCAATTTGGGTACCATCAAGTGAAGGTAAGGGAGTGTGATATTCCCAAGATGGACTTTCTGACTAGGTATGGGCATTATGAGTTTGTTGTAACGTCCTTTGGGTTGACCAATGCACCGGCTATATTTATGGATCTTAGAAATAGGGTGTTCAAACCCTACCTTGGTTCATTTGTTGTGGTCTTCCTTGATGATATTTTTATCTATTCACGTAGTTAGGAGGAGCATATGGGTTACTTGAGGGTAGTGCTAAAAAGATTGAGGGAAGAGAAGTTGTATGCCAAGTATGAAAAATGTGAATTTTTATTAAAAGAGGTTGCGTTCCTAGGTCATGTGGTATCTTGTGATAGTATTAAGGTGGATTCTAAAAAGACGGATGTGATTAGAAATTGGCCTAGAAGCTTCTTGGGCTTAGCGGGTTACTATCGGAGGTTGTGAATGGGTTCTCTTCTATTGCTTCTCCTATGACCAAGTTGACTCAAAAGAAAGCCAAATTTGTGTGGACCGATGAGTGTGAAAAGAGTTTCCAAGCATTGAAAGCTAAGCTTGTGTCCTCTCTTACTTTGTCACTACCGAAAGGGCTAGAGGGGTTTGTGGTGTATTGTGATGCTTTTAAAGTTGGTTTGGATTGTGTTCTAATGCAAAATTAAGGTGATAGCATATGCTTCTAGACAACTCTAAGTGCATGAAAAGAATTATCCTATCCATGATCTTGAATTAGCTGCCGTGGTCTTTGCTTTAAAAATTTGGCGTCACTATTTGTATGGGGTTCATATTGAAGTGTTCACCGATCATAAGGGCCTCCAAGATGTGTTAACTCAAAAAGATCTCAACTTGAGACAAAGGAGGTGGTTAGAACTTCTTAAAGATTATGATATGATTGTGTACTATCATCCCAGCAAGGATAATGTGGTGGCCGATGCTTTGACTAGGGTGTCCATGGGTAGCCTACCACATGTTTATGATGGTGGTAAAGGGGTGGCTAGGGAGGTCCATCGGTTGGCTAGATTGGGAGTTAAGTTGGAAGAGGTTGATAATGGTGGGGTTGTGGTAGTTGATGGCTCTAAATCTTCATTGGTTGAGGAGGTGAAAGCTAAGTAAGATCTTGACCCCGATTTGTTAAAATTGAAGGCATTGGTAAAAGATGATAAGGTAGAGGTTTTCTCCCAAGGGGGAAATGGATTCCTTAGATACCAAGGTAGGGTATGTGTGCCTTGTGTTGATGGCTTAAGGGAAAAGATTCTTGATAAGGCTCAGGGCTCTTCTTACTCTATTCACCCCAGTTCTATTAAAATGTATAGAGATTTAAGGGATGTTTATTGGTGGAGAGGCATGAAAAGGGACATTGCCAAATTTGTTTTCGATTATCATAGTTTTCAACAAGTCAAAGCCGACCATAAAAGGCCGGGTGGCCTAGCCCAAGACATAGAGATTCCTACTTGGAAGTGGGAGGAAATTAATATGGATTATGTGGTTGGGTTCCCCAAGAGTAGAAAGGGTTTAGATTCCATTTGGGTTGTGGTTTATAGGATGACGAAATCAGCTCGCTTTATACCAGTTAAGACCACATATGGGGCTGAATATTATGTTAGGTTATACATTTATAACTTGGTGAGGTTGCATGGGGTTCCTTTATCCATCATATCAAATCGTGGTACTCAATTTACTTCACATTTTTGGAGGTCCTTCCAAAGGGTTCTTGGTAAAAGTGTTAAACTTAGTATGACCTTTCACCCTCAAATGGATGTTTAAGCTGAAATAACTACCCAAACACATGAGGATATGCTTAGGGCTTGTGTATTGGAGCTTAAGGATAGTTGGAAATATCATCTTCCAGTGATTGAGTTTGCCTATATCAATATCTATCATTCTAGCATCGGTATGGCCCCTTTTTTGGCTCTCTATGATAGACGTTGTAGATTACCATTTAGGTTGTTTGAGGTTAGAAAGGGTGGCTTTGTTGGGACCGGATCTGGTTATGGAGGCTCTTGAGAAGGTTAGGATGATTACACAAAGGTTGAAGACGACGCAAAGTCGCCAAAAGTCCTATGCATATGTGAGGAAAAGGGATCTTGAATTCAAAATTGGTGATTGGGTTTATTTGAATGTTTCACCCATGAAGGATGTGGTTTGTTTTGGTAAGAAGGGTAAGTTAAGCCCTAGATTTGTGGGTCTTTATAGGGTGATGCGGAGGATTGATAAGGTGGCCTACGAGTTGGAGTTGCCTAGTGAAATGGAGTTGGTTCATCCGATTTTCCATGTATCTCTGATGAGGAAATGTGTGGGTGACCCTAATTCTATTGTGCCTCTTGATGTTGTGGGGATGGTCGAAATAACTTGACATATGAAGAGATTCTCGTAGAGATCTTGGATAGACAAGTGAAGAGGTTGAGGAACAAGGATGTTGCTTTCTTTAAGGTCCTTTGGAGGAATGAAGAAGTCGAAAGTGCTACTTGGGAGGCCGAAGCAGACATGCAAAAGAGATATCCTTATCTCCTCCATTATACTCAAGCTTAAGGTACTAATTATAAGTCTTATATGTGATTTCATGTCTCATATTCCAGCCCCTAAGTCATTTGCATGCATTCATGTTTATATTGGTAAAGCTTATGATGATTTTACACTTATGTTCAGATTTTGAAAATGATGTTTAAGTGCATTGTTGCATCCTTCTGTAGGATGAAATTATCATGTTTACGTCTCTCATATAATTTTCTTTGACATTCAGGGACAAATGATCTCAAAAGGGAGATATTGAAACGACCCCAAAAAGTGCCCGAAAATATATCTAAAAAATGCCTGGAATCGTAATTTCTGTATATCTCAAAATATGTACATGATATCAAAAATCTGACTTCTTATTCTTTTTGAGGGTGTCAAATTGAGTGGGGAATAGGTTTAACCTTGATTTTAGAGCAAACAAATTGCAATTTCATTTTTTTTAAAATCGAATTCCAGTAAATCCTACACGACCTCAGCGCGATGCAG